>SCLH01002091.1:101237-121547 GCA_004367855.1 Oikopleura vanhoeffeni
ACTAAATAATCAAAAATTTAAGAAATATTTTCGTCGTTTATGAATTCTACGTGCTTAGGTTAAGGTTTAAGGCTTAATTAATCTTTTTTGATCTCCGAGAATCACATCACTTCGAAAATGTCCTTTTCAGTATTTTATATCACCGTAAAATTGTCTTACAATTTTCTTTCACTTTAAAATTTTAATCAACTGCTTATTGAGTCTTTTGAAGTAATTCAATGAAAAATAGGTCAAAAATGCTGACTTTCAAACCATTTCTTGAAAGTTGTAATCGCTATATTTTTAAAGACTGACATCGGTTCAATGTGTTCTGGGTCAAACGTTGTATATATTATTTAAGGCGCAGTGATAAACTGACTGTATCATAACAATAATTTTCTTTAAAATAATAAAAAAACATAGACTTATTTTTGAGAACATGTAATATTTTGTTTACTTTGACGTGTCTATTCACGTTTAACAGATTATTTCATCGGTTTTTACTCAAAAAAAATAATTAATTTTTTTTAAATTATTTTATTTCGTTGAGAAGCGTTATTTTTCCTTACAAATTCAATAGTATAAATTGGGAACAATATCACTAAATAAACAAAAATATACAAGTTTTGTTGCATTTACTAAGTTTGTTTTGCATTTCCTGATCTCTCACGAATCACCTTCTTGAGATGCAACGTGTGAAGTACAGATCGAATTTGATTGTTTAACTCAAATTTAGTAAATGGACCATTTAAAATGGTACAACATTCTTGAAAATTATCTCTCAAACATCAGGAAAAGAACTCAAACTTAGTATATAAACCTGGATATATTTTGAGTAGTCTATATTTCCTAATCTTTATTTCTTAAAAAATTATAGTCTCAGTAATAGTGACGCACGGTGTTCAACATTCTCGGAATCGTAGACGACCCCTAAAGTTGCTCCGATTTGGCTGAAATTTCGGGGATTTTAACTAATGTGGGGGAAAAAATCGATTGACGATCGAAAATCATGACGCATAATTGACAATTTTAATTTGCGAATTTATTTAGCAATTTTGCGAACTTTTAGGATTTTTTCCGAAAAAATTAAAGAGTAAATGTCTATAATATATTTTCAATATAAAGGAACTTGATTGGTTAATATGTATTTTTGATTGGTTTCTACCAATGAAGTTAGATATGTAAAATAATTCAAAAATATACTATAGTAAACGTTTTCGATTTATTATCATTATCAACTCATTATTCTAAATGCACAATCACGCATGAAATAATTTAGAATAGTTTGTTGACTAGACACTCAAATAGACTGATGTTTGGTCAATATGTACCGGTAACTAGTAACTTTGAAACATTTTCTATAGAAATTCAAAATATTTTTAACTATGAATCCTAACTAATGAAAACAAAATTTGTCCAAGTATCCGAAACAGAACTAAATACATGTTTATTACATGCAATTCAATAATAATTTGACTAATTGGTTAATTGATAATTATATTTGTAACTTTTTAATTGACGCAATTATCGGCATGCCTCGGCAGGGGGTCGGCAGGACACTTGAAAATTTCAGTCTGATTAGTTTTAATTATTTACTTAACATCTGTCTTGTTGAATGTTAAGCCATTTGATAATTTAACTCACCTCCTTATAAATAACATATCCCTTTATCACTTTTTGGTTAGAATGCGTAGCCACTACTTCTTTTTAACGTTGTGGCTACGCATTCTAACCAAAAAGTGAATATAGGGATATAAGATGGTGAATATGTCAAATCGCTGACCGATTTGTATTCCATCCTTTTTATACTCATTTATCCCCAAGAAAAGGATGCATTCCAAGTAAAAAATAAGCTACCAAATAAAACGGTGATATTAATCTGAAAATTTAGGACCTAAGGTGGTTTTCCGCGCTTTTAGCCGATAATATTTTTGGAGCAAATGGTGGCGCTGTTTTGAGTAGTCAAAGTCTTGTTTTCAAAAGTGGCTTTCATGAAAATAGTCCTAATCAGATCATTGTCTCAAATTTTTACCGAGAAACTGATAATTAAACAATTTCGTTAATCTCAGAAAAAAAACTAACAATGGTCCGATTTGAACCAATTTTATTTCCTTATTCACTAGATATTTGTGCTCAGTTTGAGCTACCTAAGAACTAAATCAGAAGAGTCGTTTTATATAAAGCCGAATTATATAAAAATTTTGGCTTCAAAAGTGGCATAAAGACCCCAGCAAGTAACGCAATAGATAAAGTACAATACACTCAAAGCGAACCGCTGAAAGCGTGGAAACATTTTGCTTTCAGATTGGCTCCTATTTGGTTTTCACTTCAACATGGTTGGAATAGATGACGAATCTCATAGTGAATTGTATCAGTTTTATGCGAGTTAAATTGGAAAAATATTCAAAATATTTTAGGTTTTTTAGAAAACTGTTTATGTGCAATGTAAATTTTAGAGTTAACGCCATCTCAAGGCCATGCTGGATTCATAATTCTACATTATTTTGTCGAAAAAACTAACCTTCGGGGGTTGGGCTGTACCATGATTGACTTTCTTCACGTGCTTTGGTTCTATCCAAACTATTGCAAACGAACGCGGCTTAAATAAAGTGTTAAAGTCACAAATGGCAACAATTCCAGGCACTTATACTATTTAAATTTTTCTCCATAAATTTTGCAGATTTTAAGAAATGCCGGCTTCGGATTAGTTTAAACTTTTTTTCTCGTAAGTTTAGTGATTTTTTCCCGATCAAAAATGTCACAAAAAGTCACGTATAACACATGATTCATGTGACATGATTTATCTGTTCTGCCCAAATTCAGCAGTTATTCATTCTCGCTGTCTATCCACCAGGACAAAAAATGTGACAATTAAAAAAATAAAGCTGTACAAGTATTGTTGTGTTAATGAAACGTTCGACTTAACGTCAGACTTAACGAATTTGTTTTGTTATTTGAAATAACAGTGTTTGTACTTTTTAGCTTTATTTTGAGCTTTGTAGCTCAAAAATTTAGCGGTAAATTTGGTGATGAAAGATGACATTGATCCGAAAAACAAATAATTTTAGCAAACAGTTTAGTGGTTTAACTAAAAGCAGTACCAATTGTATTCGAATGCAAACCTATTAAAATATAAACCTGCATTTACGATGAAAACGACCAAAATGTGAAAAACTTTTTTGATTATAAAAAAATATGACAAATCTGCTTAGAATAAAATCAAATTTCACATAAAACTTTTTGCTTTTACATAATAAAATATTAAATCGCCTGTCAAGCAACGCTTAAATGATGCAGAATATGTTTACGTCTTGTTTTTACTCTTCTTGTCCAAAAAAGTTTATCATGAAATTTTTCCAGACTTATTTCAATCTAAATTCACCAATTTTTTTTTATACCTCGAACTTAACTTCTAGCCTTAATTTAGTAAAAATTGTTGGTCAGTTCTAAAAATCTTGATCTGAGGACGTGGTCAACTAAGAATGACGTTTATGGTTATGAATTAATTGAAAATTCAAATACATATATTTTTCTAAATTGAACCTTCAATACACATAAGAATGACGTCATATTATAAAACTGACTAAACCAGCTTGTTTAATTAACCAATGAAAACTGCTTGGATATCTAATCTTCTAAAAAGGCAAACAACTAGCGAAATTAAATTTTCAGACAGTACGCTCAAAAGTACGCATAAAGCCATGATATGGTTGATTGGATTATTTTTTAGGTTACATCTTCAATTAATTATCAATTTTTAATATAAAAATGCGTATGATTTTCAAAACAAGTTCACAATCCCGTGTTTTCAAGCAGGCGCTCATTAAAAATTATTTCAACAATTCAAAAAAATATAACCATGTACCAATTTTTACAGCCGAAAGGCCATCGGGCGCACTCATTATTTTTTTTGGAAATTAAGTCTCATAATTTTTGTAACATAAACTCTCTGATAAGATACTTACGGGCAGTTAAAACGTTTCCATTAGATAAAGTACAGCTTTCTCCGGCAAACATATCTCGGCTATTTTGTTCCATTAGTTCAGTAGCTCTTTCAACTTCTTGCTCCGTCGGTATATTTTCGACAGCCAGGGTTGCTACTAAGAGCCCACTGCTTATGATACTTTTTAGCATTTTTAGCGTAGAAGTTGTCCTATTGATTTGTTGTCGAATTATCTTCTTTTTCTGTTAGTTCAGAGAATACTTTCGATTCTTTTTTGACATTTGGAAATGTTGAGAATTATACCGTGTTAATAAATAGTAATAAAAGAATACGTTTCACGTAGATTATATGAATTAAGGACCCTCAGTTTCAAATCATGACAATTAGAATGTAACAAACAACGCGGGATCCTAGCACTAAATCAAAACCCTGGATTGCAGAATATGCCGATTTCATTGGTCAGATTTGAAACGGATCAACCAATGAAATACACAGATTTCGCGTTTTTTATATAATCACGATTAAGGACTCTTTATTTATATGATCAGTATTTTATTGACATACTATGAGAGAATTTGGGGACCCAGCTTTGGCGGTGACATTTTGTGCTAGCGGAGAGAACACCTTATAGCATCTACTACTATATCACCGCGCTTCGTTTGATATAATTAACGCTAGATCAGGTCTGCCGTATTCATTAATTTTCAATTATTTTAGCAAAATTATATGTGTCAAAAAAAAATTTATAATAGAAAAACTACATTTTTTCAACCTTTTAATTTTATTGAATCATTGTCTGGATGTGGAAAAAATATCAATGTTTTTCAATTATGTGTTTTGTTCAGGATCAAAATGCACCAATAAGAAGAAAATAATAAATTTTCAATCCTGAGACATGAAAAATATCTTTTTTATATGATCCTGGGAAGTTTTTTAAAAGCAGTGAAAAAAGTATCGTAAATAGGAATGTTAGCAGAAAAATGCTAGAAACTACTCAAAATCAAGTTTAATCTTTCAAAATTATGTTATTTTCAAAACATGAAGCAAAGTTAAATCATAAAAGCCGAAATGAAATTTAAAAAATGAAATATGATTTTTTAAAATAAAATTCTATATTGAAAACTTAATTATGTTGGAAAAATCGAAAAAAATTGAATTAATTACTAAAAACTTAAATTAGAAAAATAAGATAAAATTCCAAGATTGAAAACCCGGAAAGTAAAAAATTTAAATTTTAACAATTCAACTATTCTCGAAAATAGAAATAAGCTAATAAAAATTGATTAAAAGCTTTAAATATTTTTATCGTACAAATTTCGTGGTAGATAATCATTGTTAAGATGTTTTTTGATATCAGTTTCAAGTGAATTTGATGCTTGGGTTTTTTTATTGTCATACGCTGAAATTAAATTGATACCCCTTGATCACACTTTGGTAAATTTTTGTATAAGAATTCATTCAAAAATTCACCAAATTGTGAAATATCCCTTTATTACACTTTGCTTAGAATGCGTAGCCACAACGTGAAAATCAAACGTTAAAAAAAGTAGTGGCTACGCATTCTAAGCAAAGTGTAATATACAGTCATCGCCTTGAAAGTTTGGTCTTGTTGGCTTATTTCGATTTTTAGATAAAATAAATGTATAGCATAATTAATCACACAATAAAATTAAAAAATATTGTTAAATCGAACTTTTTCAAACATTATTCGGTTTCGATAACATAAATTATTTCGAGATAACTTGTTATAATGTTATTGTTTGAAACAAATGTTTAATAAATATGTTTATTTTTTTCATTTTGATTAATACTGTTTTCAGTAAATTTAGATCTAAACGCACTTTTCAACATAAATATGACTTCAATTGAGTCTCAATACTCGGTTTTTCTCTACAGACATCAAACATGGGTAACACTGGTCAAATTCAATAAATTAATGATTAATCTGGTTTTTTCTGTTTAGTGTCAATAGTCTCACCCAAAAATTTTTTTCGTTTGGGCTACACAAAAAATGGAACTTGAAATTACCGAACATATATAATTTCCGGCCACGATTATTTTGTGAACATTCTTTTAGACTAAACTTTTCTGTAGTCTGATAATATCTATTAATGTTTGTGTGAAAACAGCAAGTTTTAATTTAATTAGTTATGTTTGTTATCGGTGTCAACACTTGATAGCAATTAATAGTCAAATTAAATCGAAAAGTGAACGAGTTCAAACTGTTATTCCAAGGCAAATTTTAAAATCAAACGTTTAAGACCCCGAAAAAATGCCTTGAAATGATACTGAATTTCAAGCTTAAATTTTGCCACATCATGAAATAGGTTGTCTTTTTCGGATACATAAAATATTTTTTTGAAATTTCCAATCAGAAAAATATCGATTTATGATAACAAAATACCATTCGACATGTTTTTAATGAACTAAACACTTTCCTGAGTACCGAAAGATTCAAAAAATTTATAAATTTCTAGTTTTGATAAGGCTACACAAGATCATGAGTTTCAAAAGTCAACTTTGTCGGAGACTCCTACTTGAAGTGCCTTCAGCATAGGTTGTTACAAAAACTTATCTAATCTTTATCGAAAATTTTCTAGAGTTTCGAAAAACTTTGAAAAAATAAGTCTTATTTCAAAATTGGGTTTCGCTTTGTCTATGTTTGATTTCTTTTTGGGGTTTTGGGGCCCCCCCCCCCTATGGCCATTGTGCTGTTTTTTTTTTAACGAGCTTATGCAGGGTAGTTCCACTAAACCTTATGAAAACTAAGGATGTGGCGGAAATTTTGGCAAAGAAAATCAACATTTCAGAAATTTTAGCCTACATTGAAATGTAACATTTCCCAACCTACATATTCGAAAAAATTTCTCCAATTAATTTTTTAATGTATTTTAGTTTAGTTTATGCTTGAGTCTAGTTCTTGGTTATTTGAAAAATATCAAATACTTCAATTACAGATACTAATGGAGGGTTTATCCGCATTCGCGACATTTTTGTGTGGGCTCAGCTATTGTATGAAACCTAAGAGCCAATGAGTGACGCGCATTGTAACCACACAACACCGGAAACCCATTATCCATATTGTAATTCAAAAATTAAAACAGAATTAAGATTGCGCCAAAGACATCACACGCAAATTCTTCATGAACTGAGTAGAAACTTATAAAATTAGTAGCGCAAATTACTAGAATTTTGGGAGATAAAAAATATAACCGTCCGTTTCACGATAAGATACATAAGTTTTCTTTGCAAGATGTTCACTTAACTGTCTATCCCGAAAATTTCAATTATACCCATTTTTTTGAAATAACATAATGTCTAGAAAACGGGAAGTCTTAAATGATTAATTGAAAAGTACAGGTTCATCTTGTTTCGCTTAAAAAGGAAGCCCAAACGGCTTTGGATACTGACAAATAGGAAATATCTACAGATAACGTTGCCTTTATAAGATTTGTTGAAGAAATTGGAAAAAACTGAAACTAAAACAATAAATTTCTTATCGTAACTCGCGCGCCAAACAAGGTGGAGTATTTTTACATAACATTGATTGAACGGTTTAGAAAGAAGGGTGGTTTGAGTTTCACGTAATTATTTCGGTTTCCAGATGGATTTTTGTATCATTCAACTTTTTGTTTCGATAGTAGAAAAATTCTCTGGAAAATTCTTCGTCAAAAACCTTCGCTGACCAATGTAAAACGTGGAAAATATGGATAAAGAATTCTCAAACGATAAGAATAACTCGAATTTAGTTGTGCGAAATTGCTATAATTTTAATTTGTTGGCCGTCCAAATTAAGCCGATGTCATCAGCTGATTGACAAAAAACCGGTTTTTGATTAGCATCGATGCTTGTATTTTTAAATCGGCTTAAACAATGAGGATGCTTATTATATATTGCCTTAATGATATTTTTGCACCTTGACTTTTTTTAATGTGAAAAAACTATAAAAATGGATCTAATACTATGTTGCCGGAAAATTTAACCGTTCAAGAAATAAAAAGCCGTTTAAGACTCACATTGAGTACTAAATCTGCTTGCTATTTAAAAAATAACCTAGATTGTTATGTAAACTTTCTTGGCGGTTTGAACCATGAAAAAAGTACAGATAGTGTTAAAATAAAAGTAAAATAAAATACATGACTACAGCAGGATCCGGCGTATAAGTGACGGCGTAAATATGAAACCTACGAAAAAACCCACGTATCTGAAAGTAACATTTTCTTTCAGACGTCCGGCGTATAAAACTTTCAACTCTACGCCGGACCCTGCTGTAGTAAGCATAACTTATATGATTCACTACCAACTGAAATTTGTCAATTATGAGGCGACACCTTTCGCGCCAAAAACTTTTATGAAATATATCAATACTTGCAGAAAATCAAATCTTTGAAATTGTTAATAATAAAAAAAACGTTAAAAAATGTAATGAAACCAAATTTTAAATTTTTCACAAAGTTTGTAGAATTAATCAAATTATTTATGTTTTTCTCCAAAATTTCTACTTTAAAAATAGAATAAAAATCTGAACCGTCGTAATTATTTGAAAATATAAAAAAAATTAGAAAATATAGTGAATACAAATTAAAAATATTTTATAACGTTCAAAATGAAATTTATAATTTGAAACAGAAATTCATCCCAAATTCAATACCATTTTCAGGCGTTTTCAAGCTTGGCAAATTGAATCGTATGATTTTTGTCAAATTGATTTAAAAATCGGTACATTTTAACATCAGTAACTGTTAACTGTTGAATCAAATTTATAACAATGGGGAAACTAACGGCTTTCTTGAAAATTGTCGCCCTCACTCTATCTCGAAAACCACATGAAAACGCCGATTTTGTAATTGATTAAGCACGGATTATTATAACCCCCAGTTTCAATTATCGGCTTGGTGCCACAAAAGATTGTCTCCAATTTGTATAATGAAAATTTCGAATTGAAACGGAATTTTTTCAAAATTTTAAAAAATTTTGTCAGTAAGGGATCGCACTAGGAATTTTCAAATATTTTTTTACGATTTATAACATCAAATAACACTTATTTTGTGGGATAATTGTGTCTTTGAACATTGATAAAGACACTGCCGGAAGATTTTATGATACAAATATTGAATACTTTTATACATAACGAGTCGTGGTCCACGACTCGTGGAAGTTGTTCCGAGCGATAAATATTCTTGCGGAGGTTGAATTTAATAGCATCAATCATAATAGCGCCATGTTAAAGGCTAACCCGCGCTCAAAACAAAACCCCATGATTACTTTAGTACAAAAATGTGAAATTTTTCCAAGTGAGGTTTTTAACAAGTCTCAAATTTGTCTAAAATATCATATAAAAAGTTTTAAAAAATTTCTAAAATACGTTTCTATAAAATTTTTGAACGAATTTTGTATGTCAGAATTGTATTTTTCGGGATTAAGAGTTTTTCATTAGAAGAAAACTAAGCCAATAAAAATATTTTGACTGAATAGAAAGACATTTTTGTTTGGAAAAAATATAAAGAAATCGAGCGTAATGGCTTATAAAACTAATTTTGGAGAATTCAAAACTATTTTAATTCATTGAGATATTTAGTTACTAAATTTTAGGACTAAATTTTAGTACATATCATAATTGGAATGTACTGATGTTATTTCCAATATAATTGTATGTAATTATTTGATAGTTATGATTATTTAAAACGACATTATGAATTATTTTACAATTTTCTGTCAGCACTCGTACATAATTTTCAACGAACATCAAAATTGAACGATAATTCTATCGAAAACCTGCCTAAAATATTGAAAAATCCTTTTCACCTGGATGTAATTAGAAAATGTAAATCATACAGAAAAACTTATGACATAAATTTTGTTGGTGATTTCATCCTGATTATCTAATGATTAAAATACGTTCTAACATTACGTTATTTCCTAATACCGAGATTTAGGTTACGGCTTTAGCAGAGACATGTCATCAAAACCACACAGCTACCATACTAATTCGTATAAAAAGGATTAAAAATCACATTTTGCTCACGCACGTAACTTTTAGCTATAATTCCTTCATTTTTGAAAGAAATTTTACTATTAAGGCTTTTTTAATCGGCTCAATAAGTTTGATCATATAAACGCGATAGTGATTTAAAATATGGAAATTTTAACCACTTTTTTTTTATCGTTGTGAAAGAATTTAGATAAAAGTTTTAGTTCTAAAAGTTATCTAGTTGCGTGAAAAATACCGTGAGAATTTCAAGAAATTGCGCCGGTGATCGTCTTGTTACGTTACATTTAGTTCAGATGATTTTGAATGCAGTAAAAATTGAAAAATATTTTTTCTTTATGGAAAGAAGAAATCACATAAAAAAATGCACAAAGTTACTTTTAAAAAATAACCTCAAATGCTCATGAAGACGGCGATATGGGCAGTCAAAGTTTTCATCTATAAATCGTGAAATTGCGTTTGTTTTTCCGGCGATGTTGGGCCGGCGATATCCTTTTCCCAACCTTGAAAATCCAGCTTAAAAATGCTTACTATCTCTACACCGATCAACTTTGACGGTCCCAATATCAAGCACCCTTGCCTATAATCATAGTCAAGACAATCACTAAGACAAAATTATTGGGATTCGAACACGCGCTATAGAGATATTAAGCATTTGAAAGGGGGATTTAGGTTGGGAAAAGAATATGGAGCTTCCCTGTATAAGATTGTAATAAAACATCGAAAACTGGTCCGATGCGGACCAAACATTTGTTTTAGTTTTTTCTCAATATAAGTGTTCATTTAGAATTATTTTAGCCTTTCATTGGATGAGTTCGTTTAAAACAAAATTTTATTAAAAACGTCGCCAATATTAATTTGACAATGACGATTCTTTGACCGTGAGCTATTTCTAAATAACCGCAAAAATTGATATCTGAAATCGAAATTCTCATGAAATTATACGATTCAAGGTCAAATATGTTCTTATTTTTTACTTCTGTTTAAAATATCACTTATCGCAGAAAACGTATTAATTTTTTAATTTATGACTTATACCGCGGGAAGATCAAACTTACCTATTTTTTAAAAAAAATTTGCTGACGATAGTGATTTAGAACTAATCTTTTCAACAAATTATTAGAACGATTTTTATGCAAGTTTCAAAGAATTTTGCGGTATTTTATTGGTTTGGTTTTCAAATCCAAATACATTTAATATAATTTCAACCGTAGCCAAGAAGAACAAATTCGGAAGTTTATGCACCAACAATTGCATAAAGTAGCTCATTTGTGAGTATTGCACACAAAATTTCACAAATTAATTGAAAACTTTGTTCTTGTATCAATGAAATTTAAAACAAAACCAAAAAATACTTAATTCTATTTTTTTGTAATTTCACCAAATTCATCTCCGAAGTTTTTTATTTTCGATCGAAATGTAGTCCGTTGTCGAAATTGGCCAATCAAACGTGAAACATTTTTGAAATTTGTTTTAAATCTATCGCACTTTTTTAGTTCCAGGCTTGCTCCCAAATAAATTTCCCAGCTAAATCTAATATATGAATAGGGCCTTCCAAAGCTCTGGTCTTAGTTGAACATCGTGTGCCCCTATTGTGAATAGCAATTTACTGAAATAACAACAAAAATACTACGCCCGAGATCGGAGAAGACTCTGATTAAGGTTATAAAAAAATGCAATTGTGCGGTGTCGATCGTCTAAACGTGCGCAATGGGCGGAATAATCACAATAGGTCTTTGGCCGAAAATGCCGTTTGCCAAAAATGTCCTAATGGTCCGAAATATTTGTGAAAAAAACTATAAACAATTGAGCCCCCCCCCTTAAATATTTAGAAAATTCAACAAATTTTAACCAAAAAAATTATATTTTCGTCAAGAAAAATGAAATTTGAATTTTTTTGTGCATTCACAAAACACTAAAATTCTAAAATTATTTATCTTAAAACAATTTGAAGTTTTTCAAAACAAATTGATCGTTTTTTTTTAATTTTTTTCCATTTTTTTGTAGGTAAAGAAGCGATTTTTCTCTGTAAATTTCAAATGCCATTCCTGTTAATTCGTATAAAAGTTCTTTCTTTTGCTCTTAATTCCAAAAAGCAACGTTCAGTAAACTGTAAATCACAGTAAATTGCAAAAAATCAATTTTTAAATTTTTCTTACAAAAAATACTATTACGTTATATTACTCCTGAGTGAAATTGTGCCTATGTTTTGTTGATGATGGTTTTATAACAAGGATGATAAATGGTCTAGAACGTAGCGCCCTCTGTTAAAAAGACTGATTAGCGAGGCGTTGAAGAGCAAATCTGTTCATTATTGATACTTGCTTATCATTGGTTAATCCGGAGGACTTTTTTTAGTCTCATCCAAGAAAAACGAAATCACCTCACCACCCTGAGGGGCAACGTAAATGAGGTTTAGTAACAGCCTAGCGCTCCTGGTAGACATGTACGTTCCGAAAATTATCCCTCAACATACAAAAATATTCGCTGGAGGAGCCTCTGCACCAAAAAAAACTCTGCCAACGTTTTATTATTTAACAGTACAATAAAAACTTTTATTTTTTATCTTTTGTCAACTTTTAAAGAAATATTAAAAAAAATTTCCTCAAATAAAAATCAAATTTTTTTGGACTCTCCATAAAAAAGCAGGCGGAATCCTTCGTGAAATTGTTTGGTATCTATTAAATCTCCGTATGTCAACTGATGGGATGGTCGCGCGAATATCGTTTCTGAACTACTGATAAAATTTACAACACTTGATTGTGACACCGGTGAGTGCCATTTGGCACTCAATTTAAAAAACATTTATAGTTGCAAAAAAAATGCAATAAAATTTCGGGTGTATTAGGCGTCATTGCTTTTGATAATCAGGACATTTATTTCATACTCAATCACAATTGAAAGTCAATTTTTCTTTCTAAAAAAGTTGTTTTTTCTATTTTTTTTTAATTTTTGACCATTTTTCATAAAAAAACTCTCATATTAAGGAAACTTTTCAATGTGCAAAACAGTTTTGGAACTTTTAGCGAAGTACACCCGAAAATGGCTGAATTTTCTGACATCGGGTTTAGTTGGAAATAGAATTTCAAAGATTTGGTCTCTAAAAAACACGGGGGGTGAAAAAACGACGCGTCATTTGCAAACGAGTCGTTCAATTTAATTCTTAGATGGCTCAAACTGAGCACAATTATCTAATTAATATAAGCGTTAAAATTGTTTCAAATAGGACCAATGTTTTAATTTTTTTTTCTAAGATTACTGAAATTGTTTAATTATTAGTTTTTGTTAAAAAATAAAAACAAAGGTCTGAGAAAAGATAGAAAAAATGGTCTGATTTGGACCAATTTTAATTTTTTATTATTCACTAGATATTTGAGCACAGTTTGAGCTATTTAAGAATCTAATCGGCTGAGTAGTTTTTGAAAACCACGTTTTTTTCTGACCCCCGTGTTTTTGAGGGACCAAATCTTTGGGAGAGGGCAATAAAGGGATATCGGCGATATCATATCGCTCTCAAAAAATGTACCAATCTTCCGGATCGCTGCCACCCCCTTCAAAGGGGTCAGTGCTAAGTGAAAGATCTTTATACGATCATCCTATATTAGGAATATTTAACTGGTAATTAGTTAGTACAATTTCATTTCTTCTTGTTTTAATTACTCATAACCAATTACTTCGACTTATTATCAATTACTTATAACAATACAAATACGAGAAATAAGAAACTATTAAAGTACTATTTTCATTGAAATTGTTTAACAATTAATAATTGTCAATAATACAGATTATAATTATCGTTAGATATATCGAATCTTTCGAATCATCTAGCAAAATATCTGGATTAAGAGAAATTATTTTAAACTTTGATTTGCCTTTCATTTTCTTGCAAATTTTTTGTTCGGAACGTTAGATAAATTTATTTTCAAACGATCTTTTAAACGCTTTTTGCAAAATATCGCTCAACAAAATTTTGTGCAAAAACCACTGAAAATGGCTACTTTTACTTTTTCATACAGATGATCTGTAACAGATCCCAACATATTTTTAAACGCTTTTTTCAAAATTATTTAATTTTTCAAGTGATGTTTTATAATCTAGTGAAAATTTTTCTGAAATATTGAGAGTGCGACTTTTTTTCAAAGATGTCCTCTTTTTGTTCCACCGCTCTTGTTCATACTCTAAATTATAATGTTTGCAACGAAATACGGTTCAGTAGAAATCTATCGAAGCTCTCTTCAATCAAAAATTGAAAAAAAAATGATTTTACTCAAACTTGCCAAATTTTTATGCCGTCCAATTCACCGAATCAAATCGTATATAAACGTTCCGTACCCACTTCTCATGCCCTCCTCATTTAATCACATTTTTATATTTTTCAGAGTCATTTTCACAATTCTAGAAAAATGAAAAACTAGTTTCTTCAACTTTTCCGTTTTTACACTCACAACTCCTTTCAACTTTGAAATCTTCAGTTGCCAAATTTTTTGGTCAAAATTATATAATCTGATAAAAATATTCGCCGAAATCTTATCAAAACATGTGTTTTGGCAAAGCGCTTATTTTTAAGTAACTAGATTATTAGATTGGAATTGCTTAGTGAGCTCAACGTGAGTGACTTGTTTTTTCGGATATAAATTATTATCTCCGTTATATTTTTAATGGTTACATGAACAAATGCAAAATTTTAGCGATCAATTATTCGGGATCATAAACATTGCATTGAAAAATTATTTCCGTAACTAATGAAAGTTTTGAAACTTCATGGTGACTTGAATAAATAAATTATTTATTGGAAATATGATAAATTATTTTGTAAGTCGTTTCCTAGTTGGTTCAGCCCAAGTTTACCGCAAACATCGCTGTCTAACATCTAATTTTAATAAATGTTATTATACCGCTTGTCTAGGTCAAATTCGTTCAAGTTATTCGAGTTTATAACTTCCGTTTTTATAACTTTCCTTTTTGAAAGTTGTAATGAAGTAAAAATTTCATAAAATTTGGATCAATTTTTTTACATGTTATGTTGGAGTTTGAGAGTGACCAATGGTCACTGACCATACCTGAAATCTCGGAAAAGAGGCTTTTTTTGGTAAATCAAGCTTAAATTTTGGTTTGATTCACTTAAAAACACGTCTCAAACGGGATTTAAGATACGTAAAATATGTTCTTCAAATCTATTCAACATTGAATCTGATTAATGCATGTCTTCCTAAATGATCTATCGTATCGTCTAGATATTTCCGCGACTCATTAATCGTGACTTAATTTGTGTTGAAAATGCAGAAATTCAGCGCGAAAGTTGTTCAATATAAGTTTTATTGGGACCTTTAAAAACGTTTGACGTTCTTGGTCTTTAAAAGGTTGGTCTTTAAGAAGATAGTTTAAGCAAATTTTATTTTAACGTGTCTCAAGGACAAAATGAAAATTTTGAACGTCTCTCAAGGACAAAATGAAAATTTTAAACGTCTCTCAAGGACAAAATGAAAATTTTTTCTGTAACTCACCGCGAGTTAGAATGGAATTCGATAAAAAATAATGTCGGATTTTATACATGTCCTAGTATATACTGCTTAGCAGTGTAACTTTATTACCCAAAAAAAATGAAAACCTATTTTAGTATTTTTATGATACACAAAATTATGAGTGTTATCTAAAATGACTGGAGAAAGTATGTCGGAATGTTTTATGTAATTTCATTAAATAGATTTATTTTTGCCTTCAAATTATTCCTAGTTGTCTATTCAAAATGTGCTTTATTTTTAATAAGAAAAAAATTTGTTCCATTGAAATACTCACGTTATTTAATGTCAATTCTCAGTCAAAAATTATTATGAGAAACAACTTTGACAAAATTATTTTTGTCTTGAATTGAAACCAGCATTTGATAATTTTGTAAGCTGCTTATTTATTTTACAAAATTAACAACGCGGCGATCTTATTTGTTAATTAATTCCTAGTTTGAGGCTACTGTTCATTGCAGTGACGATTTTATTTGCTCATCGTGTTAAGAAAATTTGCAGTTATTTTAAGCGGTAGAATTTTTTTGGTTGTGAGACTTTTAAAAGAAATATGTAAAATATGTTAACCCCCTCACACATGGAGCCATTTTATAAACACCAGAAGATAAAAGCCGAAAATTGCAGTTTATTTCTGAGAAAGTCACGATTTAGAAAATTTAGTTTGGATCTCCTCCATCATTAATTATTGTTCTGACGTCTCTCATTTTCTCAGGAATTAATTGCGTTGGTTAAAAGTCACTTTGTAAATGTCACTATTTTACGGGGTTTATAAAGTCAAAATGTAAATAAAAGAGTATAAAAAGTTAGGTATATCCTTAATCTCAAGGACTAAAGAACAGTGAAGTTGCAATCACTTTTTACTTTTCCCGTAATAGGCGTGAGAGGTTAAAAAAAATGAGTTAAAGGGTTTAAGGGGTTCTTTCAGTTTTTGGAGAATGATTGTTAATAATATACCGGCGACTAAAATATAGTTAGCTGACTCGAAAGCGACGAGTTTTCTCCGTTCATTATTATTTTTTCTTCAACCTGTACGCACTCATCGTACACTATTGTACGAGATTGACCTTTTTCGACCCACACAATATGTGTGTCAAGAAAATTATTCAATACTTAATATGGGGTAGATAGTTTTTCGGGTAAAAGTTTTTCGGGTCTCGCTATGTAGTTTTTCGGGTAAAAAAAAGTTTTTCGGGTTTTTGTATTTTATGACCACCGGTATACTGTTCTTCGGTTAACTTTGATTTTATTCAGATTTGGAAAAGTTTTTCGGTTTTTTTTTTTTGACATGCGGTTAATAGTCTTTTCGGTATTTGGATTTTATAAAAATTTCTTAAATAAAAAAAAAGTCAGGTGTCATGACATTTTTAACAAAATTATTCTAACTTTACAAATTAATTACTAACCAAGGCCAATCGAACACAAATTCAATGTGATTTCATTAATAATGATGACACTGATTTTGTTTGATCAATAAAACCAGGAAATATATATAAAAGATTTGATAGATCCTTATCACACTTTGGATATTCCCGGCCTGATTAGGAAAAGTACGTGTGTTTTAAGTTATAAGGGCCGGGATATATTACAAAAGTGTGAATAGGGGAAATAACATTTAAATGAGGGAAGTTTACATATTGATAATTTTTGACTACGACATGTCAGCGAGGGAAGTATTAAATAAGATTAATGAAAGATTCGCTTAATAATTTCTTATTTGAATGACACAAACCCCGCCGCAAACTGCACCCAATCGAAAACCTAGATGCAAGAATAGCCGATTCTTGTCAAGCGTAGCTAACTTATCCAATGGTCGATTTCTTCGGAAATTTATTATCGGAAAATTGTTCTGTCGGGTTCGTTTAAAAAAACATATTTTCGAGTTTAAGGTCGTATTTAAAAAAAACCGAGTTATTGTTGGTATTTGTATAAACTAGCTAGGGGAAAAAATAAATTTTAAGAAATTCCAGGAGAAGATAGTTTTTCGCCGGATAATTGCCAAAAAACGGTGGTTTTCTGCATATTTTAGAAAATAGAAAGCGAAATTGAAAATTTTGAACCAAGATTAAGTTTGGCCTATACTTTTACAAGTTATGTCAAAATTCAGATAATTTCAAAAAAATAAGAACGTGGGAAAAGATAAAGTTCATACATTTTGACTCGGATCCTTCTGTTTTGCTTATAGTCAGGGTAGTGTGTCATACGAAAAATAATTTTGACATGTTTTCTCACGCTAGCTAAAGGCTGAGATCTACAAAATGACTGATCTTAATAATATCCTTCAAGCCTAGGTTGGCAAGATTTCATCGAGAAAATTTGAATGTACCAGCGACCATATACCCCGTTAAGGTAGGGGGTGTCATAGTTGTTTTTTATGAAGAACTTAAGAAGGCAATCAAGAGTGCACCAAATTGCTTTGGGATGTCAAACAAAATCTATTTCCGATCAAATTCCAATAAAAATTTTTTTCGAAATTCTCACGTGTTTTCGTATTTTTTCCAAAATTTTGTTGTCTTCAATTTAGTCAAATAAATATTGTTTGTTATAGATTGATAACTGTGAAACACTTCAAAAGATACTTGGCTGACATAAGGCCAAATTTAGTGTCATGTACTTATGACTTTCTCTTGAGTGTGCAAACTAAAGAATAGTAATTGCAGGTACACGACAAGAATTGGAGTTTTTGGTCAGATTAAATGTTCATTTATCGGTGCAGAGGGCAAAAATTAGCAAAAAGACATGACAAATATTGGCCATTTTTAATTTTCCCACATTTTTTCAATGAGAAAAAAATAAGAAAAACGTGATAATTGAACGGGTAGCTCCAAAAACGTTGTTAAGCGTGACGGTACGGAGCTTAGCTTGGGGCGGAAGAAAATAGCCAAGGATCACGATAAATTAAGTGCTGTATCCCACAGGATTGGGTCGTGCAGTTATTCTGTTCTTGATTACGTAGTACCGTCAGATATATGGAGTAACATGTTGTGAAAAAGGGCACGCAGTTGTCCTGTGGTTTTCCCAGCT
This sequence comes from Oikopleura vanhoeffeni, assembly GCA_004367855.1. NCBI lineage: Eukaryota > Metazoa > Chordata > Appendicularia > Copelata > Oikopleuridae > Oikopleura > Oikopleura vanhoeffeni. The sequence continues at coordinate 119,689 of SCLH01002091.1, forward strand.
TAGGGCCCACTAGTTGAATCTCGCGTGAGATTTAAAAATATGTTTGTGAATAAAACGGAACGTCATGTATTATGTGTAATTTAGGTGGTTGAGGAATTCATCGACTGCACTTGAGCACAGTTCATAATCACAGGCTATATTACTACTACGATCAAGATAGCGAAGTTCAAGTTCTTTTACAATTGTGGAAGACTTGATTATAGCGATTATAGCTTTGTTTTTCATGTCACTAAGAGTTGACCATCTTTATGGAGGACCTCAAAAATGTTGTCTTTAACACTAGAGTACACAAAAATATTACTTCCTTTGAGTATGATATAGTTTAGCATACTCCATATTGAAGGCACACTAGAGAATTTCCGAGCTTCACAGGGAGTTATCGTTTTGAGCACAGATGAGTCACACGGTTTTGGTATGGTGATAACTACTTATAAGATCGCAATAATGAGTTATTATGCCTTATTACTGTGCCTAGCAGTGAGGCAGCTACTGGTAATATTCCGGAGACAGACATCTATAGTTTTGGCATAGAGTTATTTAATACGATAAACTATACAAAAAGGGTTGCGAGACAGTTTCTGAATTCTACTATTTTGGGGGTACTAAAGCAGAGTCTTATGAGGGAGAATGAGCTTGAAGAGGTTGGACCTTGGGGATACTGGTGACCGGTCATTAGAAGTAAATATTGGGTCGCCGACCCTTATCAAAAAACGGGTACGCGAAGAATATCGGGGCTGAATTTTATCCACTGGCCAAAAAATCAGCCTTCCTAGAGCTTCATACGGCTTGCGCTAGAAATGGATCACATACTACCTGTAATCAGAAAAATTGACCTTACAAATATTATTTTTTTATATTTTGAAAAAATTGATACATAAAAAAAAATCACGGTACGAGTTAGCTTTACTATTAACTAGCAATTTAATAGGAAATTTCTCTATACCACAGTATAGCGTTATGAAACCAATTATATTAACGATCTATATATTAGTTTTGAATTCTTATTTCAAATAAGTTCGGGATTAATAAGAGAAATTATGTTTGAATACATAACCTAATTTTGGCTTAAAGGATTTGTATCCAGATAGAATTAGGTATTGGAAATTTTGAGACGGGTTGATTTCGAGAATGGATAATTGCATTGTCTGGGAGTTATCTATATGATCTAGACAAGCAATAAATTTCCTATCGACACATATTAATTGTTAAGACAAAGATATCTTAACCGAGAGTAAGCACATAAATGGATCATGTTTTTTTCACTTTAAACATTATAGAATTTAATTGTATCGATATTAAAAAGTGCTTATATGAGTCATGACACACTCCTTTCTTTGATAATTCAATTAATTTTGGTTTATTCGCATCTTTCCTATATTGAGTACCCTTTCAAATAAAAAAACCTAAATGGTTTGATCTAAAATCATGTTNAACCGACTGCATGATTAACTATAAAACCGGTGTAAGTCCCAAAAGTTATAAAACCGGTGCTTTTGTAGGTGAATTATATCGCTGTCACCACTCTACTACTACAGTTGAAGCAAGAGAACGAGCCATTGAAAATTCTAAAAAAATATATCTCAAAAATCAGTACCCCGCTCACTTGCTTGAACACAAAATCACCGAAGTTAAAAATCGTAATTTTGAAAAGTCAGACTACGGAGAAAAACGCAAAGCCGATCTCGAAAATCCTGAGTTTGAAAATTACACCTTCTCATTACAATACACAAGCCAGCGATGCTCAAATGTTGCTACAAGTATTTATAAAATTTTAAAACAATTCACTCCGAATTATAAACTTAAAATAGTTTTTACAACTATAAAACTTGACAGCGTCATTCACCCACTTTTAAAGCCAC
>SCLH01002091.1:126869-162927 GCA_004367855.1 Oikopleura vanhoeffeni
GATCCCCTGTCGCGGATTCTCTAAGCGCGCAGAAAGAGACTAGCCGAGGCTGACCAGAAGTTAGTGAAAAAGTGTAATTAATTATATAATACAGGACAAGGGTTAAAGAAGAAATTTTCAAAAAAAAACTCTCCTAGTACATCAGAATGCATATATAATGGGAAAAATGAAGCCATATTTTAGTTAATAGATGGAGGCAAATTAAAATGTGTTGAATTCTAAACGCATTTAGTAAACCGAATGAAAACCAACCTAAATCACGATTAGTCGAAAGTAACCACCAATGAAAGCTTGAAGTTCAACTGATCAAAAAAATCTCTACAGCTTTTGATATTTGAGTTGTCTGCGAAAAGGAGTTTCAAATTTTCCAAAACAAAATACCAGAAAAATTCTGAAAAAAAATGAAAAATTCGAACTTTTGGATTTTTCGGTGTTTAATAAGTATCTTCTGATGTTCCTAGCAATTTGTGGCAATTTTTAAACCCATAAGTAGGTTATGCGTTTGTCCGCCAGACTTGTCGCTTAGACAAGACACACACAGTATTCGATGTAGTCAATTCTCAATAAACAAAATGACTTAAAAATAGTAACAATTAAAAAACTAAGAATTTGCAATGTAATCCATGGAACGACACAATTTTGTCAAGTATTCACTTTCGAATCCATTCTGCAATATAAGAATAAAACAAGTTAAAGACAACGAACAGAAAAGTGACCATTACGAAAATGCCACCTTTTAAACATACCCCCCACACCCCCCCCCCCCCCCCCCCCCCCCCCAAAACCCCCCCCCCCCTCATTTACTTCTTAAAACATCATAAATAAATGAAACCATAAAAGTAAACTTACCTACTTACGATTAACCGGAAGTCATGCGAAAATACCATCCGAAATGTTTGACAATATTTACTCTCAAATATTTCCAAATAATATAAAATAAATAAAAACAAAATTAACCTCTTTTCCGGTTAGTTATATTAAACCGAGTGAGACTCATCGAAAATAGCCTGGCAATATTTTTTTGAGATTATTTCACCTCAAATATACCCCCCAAGTTCTATAAAAGAATAAATATACCACATCAAGTAACCTGACTTCCGTAACCAACATGATGATCATCGCCAAATACCACCAAATTTTCTGACAAATTCACCTCAAAATCCCCTCCAAGGAATATAGAATAATAAACACAATTTTAACACGTCACTTACGGTTAACCGGAAGGAAACTCCCGAAAATACCGCCAATTTTTATGAGATTTTTAACTCTCAATAACCCCCAATAATATATAACACAATTTAAACCTCACTTCCGGTAAACCGGAAGTGAGATCATCGAAAATACCGCAAATTAACACAGATATTCTAGCTTCAAATATACTCCCACGTAATTCCTCTGCATCTAAAATTTATTCGTATTACAAAAAACGTGGATAAACAAGGGATAAGGCAGACCGAACGCCGGATAGAAGGGGATAATCTATCCTCATCCCTATCCGTTATCCCGTTGGGGGGATAAAACGGATAGGATAGGATGAAAAAACGCGGAACATCCCTTTGGAACCCTGATAGATCATCTTGAACTTTAAAAGCTAAATTATAATTGGCATGATATTTTGCTAAATTGAATAACAGTTTAACAGCATAAAAATCTTATGATTATTTTCAATGTGCGTATTAATTTTTCCTGATTTTATTTTGAGCTGAGAAACGAAAACACCAAATCTGGCCAACTCCTAACTCCGACTACCACCTTGATGTACAACCAAAAACTCATTTTGTCACGTGGCAACAAAAAGTAGGCGCAGCAAAACACTAATCCCTAATCCTTGCCAACAAAAACACCAATCTGATTACCGACACAAAAGTCAAGACCCAAGCATAAACCACTAACCCCCTCTTAATCCCTGCGCCTTGAACGATTAAAACGCAGTCTTTCTCGAATACAAGATATTGAAAAGAAATAAAAGATGGCTTTCAAAATTTTGCCAGTGACTCCAAAAAGAAAGTTAAAAAAATTTGAAACAAGAAATAGGAAAAGTCAAAATATTCCAACTATTAGCCAAACAACAATAACCATTCATATATTTTCAAAAAGCATAACAAGAAAATAAGTGGTCACCTACGCAAAAAGTGAAAGTGGTCATTTTAAAAATGTTCGTTGATTTGAAACAAATAAACAAAAAATGTTGAAGAAAAGAAATAAGGGCATTTTTTCATCATGTCGAAACTTTTTCAAAAAATTCTCATAATGAAGAATTCGAAAAGTTTAATTCGAACTAAAAATTTAAAAAAAGAACGCGATAATTTCGAAATTTTGTAATTAGCAAAATTGCCTGGATATATGAAACATAACTTTTATGGTATATTTGAAAAGAATATATAAACCCCGGAAAAAAGTTTTTCGTTAAGCGGCGCCATATCCTGATCGTCAAAGATACCGAGGCCCTTAAGCAGCAGAGTACTCTTTCCATTTGATCAGTACCGCGTTAATTAAATTCATAAAGCCATGTAGCAGCGTTTACAGACATATCTTGATTTTACCATGTTTGATGCGAGCATGATAGTATATATCAATATAGGAGATCTATAGAGTTTACGTCGCACCGATTAGCTAGAACTTTGAGTGCAGCTTTTGAACAACTCTCGATAAGATACGTCATAAAAACAGTCTTTAATTAAGTAGAGACGAATAAATATATCACCACAATAATAGCCAGCGAGTTTCAAGCGGTGTCGAAACAAACGTTTTCGAAAGTCTGGTTCTTTGTATCACGACCAGAATAATCAGACGCGATCGGCGCGCGAACTGACTGAACACCGTAAATTCACCGGAATATACCTAGGCCCTGTCAGACGAATTGAAATAAGGAATTTCAAAAACTCAAAATGGCTAAACAATGTTTAAGCTATCTTAGAGAATTTGCCACATTCAAGATCACGATTTATTTTTGAATGTTTTCAAGAAAAATGATTTAAAGGTCAAATTTCATCGACTAATTTAGCCAGCTCGTAAAGTCAGAGTAGCACTCACGGACTTTCTTTCTGGCAAATCAGAGAAAAAGCTGATACAGATTTTAATTTTTGGAATTATGGTGCGCAAATCGACCACCGGTCGACCAAAAATGTACCGTCAAAAAGTTCAATGTCAGTCTCAAGTCATCTAGAGAGTTAAAAGTACCTTCCAATAATAATAAAGAAGGTCGAACTTCTATATGAAAATTTCGGCACTTTGGTCAATTATGTAACTGAAAGGTCAGCTAGAGAGCAAAAAACTGAGTCCAAACCTCAAGTACAATTCAAGTCACTATATACTTCACAGTAAGTACCTAAAAATCGCAACACTGATAAGTATGTATGAAGTTGCTAAAACGATCAATACAGCAGGGTCGCGTATAGATAATTTTTTAACGGCTGTAAACCTCACCTATACGCCGACGTTGGTAGGAAGTTACGCCTCGATATGGTACAATTAGAACAATATTTAGAAAGGGTATCAGAGTAAGAATTTAAGGTGATTTTTTTCATTATTCATAACACAAATCGCAAAGTAATTGTTTGGAAACTCAGAACACTACATGTATATATTAAAAAGTTTGAGACGCAAAAAACCCATCTGCATCTCGTTACGCGTGAAACACAAGCATAACCGCTCAGTGTGGCAGACACCCGATACATCAACCTTCCTATTCGCCTAATTATAAATTAGCCAAAGAAGCCAATAAGCGCGCACCTTACCTAGGTTACCGGTTCACTAAAACGGAAATAAAATTTGATAATTTATTCACAGCAGTAAATTTGGAATTAGGTTCTATGAATATATTAATTTAATTTTAATAAAATTTTAAAAAATTAATCCAAACTGATTTCTACAAAAAAGGTCATCCACCCGCCATTCAAAAAAATATCACTTATCGCTTCCATAGAAATATAAAAGTGTCAGGAAAACGCACAAAAATCTTAAGGAGTCGGTGCATTGAAATGATACGGATATAGGCTCTTGATTGAAAAACTTTCATTCTGGTTATATATTCGTATCCTCAGAATACCATCAAAAAATTGAAATCTCAGGTAACTTGTTAACTACAGAATTTAATTTTTGTTTCCAAAAAGTTCGAAGTTCGATTAACCTTTTCGAATTCGACAGAATTTTGAAAAAGTTCCAACAATTACTAACATAATGGGCCTTATTTTTTGTTTCACACGTTTTATTTTCATTATTTCGTTCAAATACGAAAAAAACTCTCAAATGCCACTTTAACTTTTTTTCGCTTAGTTACGCCATATTTATACAGGTGTAAGGTTACCTTTCTTTTTCGCACAAACCGTTACAGCTGATTCCGCCGTTTGATGGTTGTCAGAGAGTTTCTCAGATTCAACCAAATGCAAAACGCGGAAATCAAGTGTAACCAGTTTGGAAAAAAGATAGGCGAAACCTAACACCCTGTATGCCTATTCAAAAAATCATCTGACATTTTATTTGGGATTTCGTCGGAAACTATTTGAAATATTGGAAAAAATTTTCTCATTATGGTCCAAAGTTTTCAACTGATTTTTCTGAAATTCTTAGCTAAAAATATTTGGAATGGCTACTTTCACTATATTAAATGTCTTCGTTGTGTTTCTTCGCTTTGTAATAATACTGAAGCACTTTTCAAACGAAACTACGGATCGGCAGAATACTCCAAAGCCCTCATATCCGGAAGTAGAAAAAATTTATCCACACATCCCAAACTTGCCAAATGATAAGCAAGCCCATCCACGCGCGTCAAATTTGACCATTATTAAACTCCTGAAGAAAAATTATTTTCATGTGGTAAATATTTGTTTTCCGTCTTTTCAAAACCAAATTTTCGATTTCGACGTAGAAATCGTATAAATAAATTAATAAAAATCGAGACGGTTCAAAGCGTATTTATGGGCTCTAAGTACCAAAAAAAAATAATATAATTACGTTATTTAACACCGTGGAAGCAAACGCCGCGTTTTTATGTTTCAAAAAAGTATTTATGATAATCGAAAATAATGACATTGAAGAAATCTATAAACAAAAGTGAAGCTCAAAATTCAAATTTGTATCTAAAATAGTTTCTTATCTCGAATTGAAGTGCGAAAAAAGTTTCCATCAAGGACAAAAAAATGAAAGCATTGCGAAATCTGTCAAAATGCACGGCCCCTTAAAGCAACTTGGGACGTTATTGCTCCCTGTAGACTTCGGTATCATACGGAGAATTTTAATAATGTGAAAAAATATTTACTAGGAAATGAAATTCATTTTGTCGTAATACACTCACTACAGTCTCCTACCCCCCGAAAGCAAATAATCCCCTTGCAATCCCCTCGAAATGCCTTTTTTTTCTGAAAAAAAGACTTCCACCCCTTAAAATGCATCAAGTATTTGCACAGTACGCAACTACGTTTACGTAGCAAAAATTTCGTCGATACCTCTACCTAAACATCACCTATCAAATATATTCCGATCGTTTTTGGCGCGCAAAAGGTTTATTTGTTTAAATGTCATATGAACTCAAAATACTGCATATATAGAGTCTGCTTTTGTAAAAAAAAATTATAAACAAAAAAATGACGAGAAAATACCAAAAGCGTAATAGTTGACATTAGCACAAAAAAAGAAATATACAGATTTTATATAACAGCGCGAAAAAAACGTAAGTCTATTGCTATTCTTATTATTCTGAAAAAATTCGTACACAAATACAGAGACAAGTAAATGCTTGAATTATTGATACTGCCAGAAACCTTCCAAAATTAGAGGCTTAACGGCAATAAAATAAGTTCATATCAATATAGCATTTTTGAGGCAAGAAGTTTATATTGCTAAAATAATTTAGTCTTGAAACTAGTAATTCCGCAAACGCACAATTCGTATTGTGTAGACATTGTTCACGAGAATCTAAAAACATAAAAATTTCAAAAACAACAAATTTTTCTCTAGAAAAAAGGCACATGCCCCCTTTGAAATGGCACTATATCCCCCCCTTTGCCCCCTTAAACATGCCTATTTTTAAGAAGCTTTTTCATTCGAGGTTTTAGGACTGTACAAAAAAAAAAAGTAGATGAGTGTCCCGCACTTATATAGCAAAAAATCCAGAAGATTTCATCAACTTCATTTCAAACAAAAAATATAAATAGTTATCGTGAAAAAAATGCGCCTTGAAAAATGATAGAATTAATTTGAACAAAATTGTGCAGATCTTTAAAGAAATCAATCTGTAACTAGATTAATCCGGAATATTAAAAAGTAAAACTAGTTAATAATTTAATGGTTTTCCATTATACTAAGATTCTAAATATCGGCCTTTATATGGCTTTCGAAAACGCCTAACTTTTTGCCTGAGAAGTTTTGAGGAAAAAACCTATCTTTTGCCTTCCACTATAACCGGACGTCAGGAAGAAATAAAGTTTATTTCAGATGCGTGGGCGATGCGAGAACTGTAGTTCACGGCTATAACGCCGACCCTGCTGTATTGTAGTTTTTCTTCTGGCCGACGTTCAAATATTGATTAGCATGCATTGACCCTATGTTGCTAATACGTTTATGAGAAAGTCGCCCTTTCGCCATTCTTTAGAGGTATGTAAGTCTAATAAACGTTAAACTTGAGATTGACCGTTGAGGTTTGACCAGTTTTTGCACTCTACGCGACTTTCATATATAATTTGACGGCCATAGTTGCGGAATTTTTCTTCAGAAAAGTTGACCCCTTCCAAATATTTGAAGTACTTTCAACTCATATCTCTACGAATAAAACTGAGATGCCTTGAACTTGAAGTTCATTTGGGCGACCGGTGGTCATGCTGCGCCCTGAAAAACAAAAACTTGAATTGTATCAGCTTGTTCTGCCGATTGCAAAAAGAAGGCGCTAGTCCCTTATCTTGCAACTTCACAGCTTGCTAGTTAGTCGATGGAAAATTGACGTTAAACAAATTTCTTTAAAAATTTTCAAAAAAAACAAAAATCCTGCGGTTAAAGAGTTATGGCCAGAAAAAAATTCTCTACAAGATTGCTAAATAATGATACAGACCCATTTTTGAGTTTTGGAAATTTATTATTTCAAATCATCTCTCATACGTCATACCAAGGAAACGTAAACCAGGATAGCGAAAAAAATTATGATAAGCCAATATTCATAGTGATACGCAACCTCTTCGATAATTGACCAGTCCAAATATAATCATCCAGAAGAAAGTAAGCTATAGTTCAAAACAGTTATAATTGCTGAATTTTTAATAATAATGACCACATACAGTAAATAATATTTTTCCATTGCACGAACATATAACTTAAATTTTTCAACCCCTTAGACCTGAACAATTAAAGAGGTAATCTGATTCACATGATTTGAACAGGAACAATGTAGAATCCAATTTTTGCTTGGAACGTGATATTCAAATAAAATCTCTAGGTTGTTGCTTTTTTTCAAAATTATTTCCGCAGGTTCTACAGGACAATGAGTTCATTTATGAGACCGATCTTGAATATTTGAAAGCGGGATTAAAATTGAACTTGCGTTGAAATTCCTTTTTAAATCTCTAATGGAAAAGCCTATTCTGCAATCAAGGTTTGATTGGGAAGTATCCCATGTTTGATCGTTTAATATTCAGCGATCGTCTTCTTGAGGGCGGGTATATCCATATTTTAACTAATATAATTGAATATGGCAATATTATTATTCGCAAGAAAAATGAAAATTTGAAACTACGGATCTGAAAATTTCATGCAAATTTTTGTTCTTGATGCTAATCACATCAAACGTTGATGATTAGCGGGCAAAGAAAACATTCTACACGACGAAGGCCAAAATATCTCATTCTAATCCGCTGACATTTATGCTGAGTAAACGCAGGTGTTCTAAAATGCAAAACCTTGATTGACCTTCGTGTCATTCACTCGCATTTATCTAAAACTTATTAAAATTCCAATTATACGAAAATTGTTTTATTTCCGCGTCTTATTAAAGAGGGCTATCGCGATCTGGACATAAAATATGATTGAAAAATTTGAAATATAAAATCTGAATGGCAACTATGAATAAATCATACTACATAAAACATAATTTTCAAAAATGTACATTGAACAAAATAATTCAAGTTCGCTTCCCAACTGTCTGCTCATCGCAAATTATGTAAATTTCATGGTTTCGGTAAGTGTCAAAAAAAAAACTGAGAACCGAAAGACCAAATGAGAAAAAAAACAAATTGATCAAACGAATCGTGTAAAATGCAAAGCTGTAGATCACGATAAAGAAATAATCAATAAATGTTTTTTTTTGTTAAATCATAAAAAATAAATCAGGCGTCTTTCGGCTGAGGTAAAATATTTATTTACATTCTTATTGTCAGCGTTTTTAACAATTATCGGCTAGTACAGAGTTCACATTTGCTCGTTCTTGTTTTTGCCACATTTTACTATCCGCCAATGCAAGTAAACGTTCTTAAATCTGCAAAACACGTAGGTGCTGTTGTTTGGAAAACTGAAATCTGGATCGGTAGCCTCGCTCGAAAAATTCATAATTTTCCTGAACGTAAGAAAAATAACAAAAGCTGTTTGCTATACAATTAAGCACACCGGTATTATCGTTATCAATGGACGATATATGTAAATAAATCTGCATATCATAACAAATTTATTTCAAGCTGTACAGTATGCCGTTTTGTGTGAAATGGCGAAAGTAGGTCTGCGAGAATTCAAGTATCTACGCCCACGCAAAAAAACAATGCACCAAAATGTCAGCTAAAAACAGTAAAAAGGACATTTTAAAAAACGTTTTAATTTTTTGACAGGTAACAAAGTTATGCGCCAAAAACAAAATTAATTCAAATCATATTGTAAATTTGACTAAAAAACTACATACAATAAACAACAAACTGCATGTGACTTTGCGTTTGTCAAGCGAAATTTTTGCGCTCTAACTTTGGCCTACAGAACAAGGCTACAGCCATTCACAGTGATGAAACTAGTTTTAAGCTGATTAAATAAACCTAAGCGAAGTTTTGAAAGAAACACTTCAATTCACCTCCAACTTTAAAAAAAAATAACTTTATATAACCAAATGTCAATTAGAGCCAAGGTATTTAATTTAAAATATTATATTTGAAAATGACAGTACAAATCAAATACATTTAAGAAATCTTACAGAACGAAACCGACAAAAAGCTCACCAATACTGGTCTAAAGAAAATTAATTTTAATTTGGTAAATTATAATTCATTCCGACTAAACTAGATCTTACCTATAACATTTGAACTAGCTAATTCTAAATTTGGTCCACGATGTCAATTGTTATTCAAAAATACTGAAAGATAATTTACGACCATGAACAAGTCAAAACTATAGATTGTAAACTTTTCAGGTTCATTACGGGGGACCCTTCTCATGTTAGGTGCGTTTTCAAAGTGATTAATAAGGCATCGTATTCATAAAAAACCTTATAAATAAATCTCACGTTAGAAGCGTCAAAACGTCGACGGTTGAATTCAAAGGTTTGCCAATATGTCCAAACATTAACTGGTATAATGTATCAAAACTGAAAATTCGCAAATTAAAACCAAATCAGCACTTCACATATCATCGCACAAAAAAGTAAAAAAATTTGTCATTTTTCAACCTGATCAAATTGAACTCTCCAGAAAATTAAATTGACTATTTTATATTCCAAAAAATATTCGTGAGCTTCATTTTTTATGCAAAAAAGTGCATCGTCAAAGTGAAGCAGGAGGGATAGAACGATTGAAGCGGCCAATTCAGCGCGCAAAGTTCCCGAAATTCCCGTCAGGATCTTTATCACAAATGAAATTTTTTCTATCGAAACACGTGATAAATGAGGGAGGAAGAATTTTATCCACACTCGATCTCTGAAAGGCCACTTCAAAGTCGAAGTCGAGTACAAATAAAAATGTTGAGAAATTTATGTATAATTGTTTTTGGGAAAATGTTAAAAATTTTCTGAATGCATTTTGCAAATGTTTCCAGGATAGTTCAAAACATATTTGAATTCTCTGTAAAGTAAACATCATCTCAGGTTTTAACATAAATAATAATTTTTAAATCAACACGAAAGATCATTTAAAATAACGCTTCTCACTGAAGTGACGTCCACATGTTTGAAATAAAGAGTTCTGTGTTACGAGATCCAAAAATTATCCTCTTGAAGTGTTTTGCAAAACAACAAAAATTCGTAAGAAACAACCCTAACTAAAACTGATACGATCGTTTATTATGAATTAATTTTTAATATCATGCAGTTCAATAAAAGGAAAGTTCTCTAAAGTAATCGTAACACAAATCAAAACACGTTTTAATAGCATTCAATAATTAATTATCGATCAAGCTATTTATTGATTGACAAATCATAATGCCCTGATTAAAAGTAGTTGCAATTACAATAAAAAGGGCATGTTACAATAGAAGGAATTGACAAGAGCTTACAACCCGTAAAACATAAAGGGTAGTTGTCGCATGTCACAGCCAAAACAATGATTTAATAAAGTTAGAGAATATCGCTCTCATATCAATTTATTTTCGTCGCACTACATTTGAGAAAAGAAAACGTATAAAAAAAAATTAGAAAAATTATTGTGTTGAGTCGGCTAAACGCAAGTCCCCCTTTTAAAGTCGAGTCGTTTTCCTTCAAATTGAGTGAGCGGAAAGAGCGAGAGACTCTTAGACTAGGTGATGACATGATCACGGGTGCGGTCAGATCCCGGGTCGGGATCAGATTAAAAATGATACTGCGGGATCGGATTAAGAAAATACGACCTCAGAACCTGAATTAGGATTGAAAACTCTCACAGCTTAGAAGCACTATGATAATCTACAGAAATACTTAATGTTTGCGCCTTTAAGACTTTTTATTAGACGATTGAAAATAAGAATACTCAAAACTCAAAAAATGGGTAGCCGATGTTTTTTAAGCTAGTGTGTAGAGATTTTTTCGGTCATTTAAGATCCAGGATTTTTCGTTCATAAATTTTTTCAAAAAAATTGATTAAAGTCAATCACTCGAAGATTTGACAAGGGTGCAAACCAGTTCTAGCTACTCTATGGAGAAGCTAGAGCGTCAATTTTCTTGGCAAGTGAAATACTAAGCACTTCAGAAGGATATATTTTTTAAGGATCGGGTCGGCGACATTGGTCGACCTTCGAATCAAGAGGTCGCAAGTTCAAAGGTAAGTTACTTTAAGTGCATCGTAGAGAACTTAAAAGACCCACAAAATTACGGACCGTGGAGGGTCAAACCTATCTGATTGAAACGTATTAGGGCAAACTATGCGGTCAATTACGTACTGAAAGAATCGCTGAGCGCAAACAACTGGCTTCAGCACCCCCGTTGTAACATCAAACAATTGACATTTTTGCCGCTCTAGCGACCGTTTCAGTACGTATTGACCAATAGTTGCTAAATACGTCATTAGAAAGTTCGCCTCTCGTCTTGGAGGTACTTTTCATGGTTCTACGATGAACTTGAATTAATTTAACCTTGAGGATTTGACCCCTTATATTAAGGTCGACCTAAATTTGAATGTGCGACCGACCCTAAATCCTTAAAAAAATATCCTTGAAGTGCTATTTTCACTGCCCAAGAAAATTGACTGCTCTAGCTCTCCATACGGAAGTAGCTAGAACTGGGTTTGCACCCTTGTAAAATCTGAGTCTAAAGATTGAGCGCATTTAAAATCAATGTTTTTGAAAAATTTCATGATAGCTAAAAAAATCCTGGACATAAATGGAAAGCGTTAGAGAAAGATTCTCTACGAACATATGCTAAAAACATCGATACCCTTTCATAGTTAGAGTTTTGGTATCGTCATTTTGGCATTAATCGTCTAATAATTTAGAAGTCTAAAGGGCAAACATGTTAAGTTGCTTATTACTTGCTCAGCCTAAACGATTCTTCATCGCGTATTGCGTGTGCTAGTGTATTCTGGAATGCCGGAAGAATTCAAGTTTATTTCAATCCTGTCGCACGCGGATTCCTTGAAACCGACGTGACTCTCATGCATAAATGCGTAGGACGTCTCTCGCTCTTTACTCTGAACGGCCCGGATGAACAAATGTGGAAGCAACATCATGCATACGTTTCCATAGACTCCTCTATTCAATGACTTACTGTTGAGGAACGACTCGAGTCTTAAGGTGGCTGTTTTAGCGACTCATAAGCAAAATTTCTATTTATTTATCGTTGTCTTCCACTCAAATATAGGGACGAAAATAACATTGTTGAGCAGCCGATAAATTCTCTAACTTGATTAAATCTATGTTTTTTGGCTGATGGACATGGCGACCGTTACATCTACCCTTCTAATGTTTTACGAGGAGTTGTAATGTATATGTTCATTCCTTATGTGTATAACTGGCTTTTAATGTAATGAACTACTATATATATAAACATGATTATTATTGTCAAATCCAATAAATAAGTGTGATCGATAATATAGTTATCGAATGTAATTACACGTGTTTTGATTACGATTTTTCTATGGAACTCTTCCTTATTGAACTAGATTGAAATTAAATAATTCAACATAAAACGATCGATCAGTTTCTAGTTAGGGTGTTCCCGACGAATTTCGTTGCTTCTGCAAACACTTCAGAGATACATTTAGTGAATCTCGTTAACACAGAACTCTCGTTATTTCAAACATGGGACGCACTTTCAAGTGAGGAAAGGTAATTTAAATGACTAATTTCGGTGGAATTTCAAAACATTATTATATTATGTTAAACACTGAGATGATGGCGAGAATTCAAAGATAGTTTGAACTATCCTGAAAATCATCTGAAAAGATGCATTCGAAAATTGTAGAATATTTTGTCGTCCACAAATAAATATACAAATTTCTCACACACTGGTTTCTATTTTTTACTCAGACTTTCAGACTGAGTGGCTTCAAGAGATTCGGAGAGTGTGGAAAAACTTTCTTCCTCGCGTCCCATTATCACGCTGTATCTAGTAAATAATTTCAGTGATTAAAAGATGCTGCGGGGAAATTTCGGGAACATCGGTGCGCCTGCAATTGGTGCCGCCCTTCAAACGTTAACTCGCTGCTTCACTTGACGATGCACTTTTGCATAAAAAATTGAAGCTCACAGATAAATCTTATTGGAAATAAAATCATGTATTTATATTCTCTAGAAGTTCGCAATATTGTCAAGATTGAAAAATGACGCAAAAAATTTTTTAACTTTTTTGAGCATAGATATAGTGAAAGCGCTAGTATGTTTTTTTAAATTGGCGAATTTTTCCAGTTTGGTAAGCCGATATACCGCCAGTAATTGGCATATGTTCAGAACACTTGAGATCAACCGTCGACGATTTTGACGCTTATCTAACGTGATTTAATTTATCTAAGTTTTATGACATACTGATGCTTTTAATCACTTTTGAACGCCTACATGAAGAAGAGGTCGCCGCCGTACATGAACACTAAATTAGTTTCAAATCTAATTAGTTGACTTTCAGTTCGTAAATTATCTTTCGATATTTATATAACAATTGTGACATCCGAGACCAAAAGTTAGAATTAGTAGCTTCAAAGTATAAGGTCAAGATCTAGTAATGCAGGATGAAGTATAATTTACCAAATAAAAGTAAGATTCTTTGAGCAGTGAGTGCAGCTTTTGGGTTTCGTCCTTAAGATTCTTAATGTATTAGATTGTAACTGTCAATTTGTCAAATATCAATAATTTTAAATTAAAAGTACCTGTGGTCTAAGAATTGAACTATCACAATTTTTTTTATACAAGTTATTTTTTATTAAATGAGCCGTGAATTAGAACAGCTGTTGGCTTCAACAACTGTCCGTGCTAGTGTGTTCGATTAAAACGACTTGAACTATTCATTCACTGTGAATGGCTGTATGCCTAGTTTGCTGTTCGGCCAAGTAGAGGGCAGCGCCAAAAAATTTCGCTGACAACGAAAAGTACTCATGCGTTTGTTGTTTATTTGTATTTGTAGTTAATTGTAGCAAAATTACAAATATCATTAATGTTGATAATTAATTTTTTTGATGAGAAACTTGTTGCACCCTTTGTCTTCAAAAAATTTAATAACGCGTTTGTAAAATATTTTCGCTCCTTACATATACTTTTATAGTGACATTGGTGACATTTTTTAGGCGGGGGTAGAATGAATTACTGCCCCTTACTTTTCCATTTCAAAAACAAAAAACGAGACCATCACGTACACGGTAAACACTAAATGTGAGTTATGCGAGCTTTCATTATATTATATCTCTTGATGAAACGAAATATCCGAGCGGGCGGTCTTAAGTTGTATAAGGCAAATCAGCTTTTTATTTATTCCTACGGTTAATTGAAAATAATGAAATTTTTCGAGGAAGGCTACCGATCCGATTCAGTTTTCAAAACAAAAGCACTCTACGTGTTTGCAGAATCTAATTACGTTCTGATTGCGGCGGAGTAGAATTAAATGTGCAAATACAAAAACGGAAAGCAAAATGGACATCTACTTGTACCTACGCCATAAATGATAAAAATGGCTGACGAAATAAGATTGTTAAATAAATTTTAAACTCAGCCTAAAAGACGAGCTGAGTTGATTATTGAATTAACAAAAAATTATGATTATTTTTCTATCGTGATCTTAGCAGTTTTGTCGATTTAGCGATCTGGTCAAATTTATTTTTTCTTCCTCATGCCGTTCAGGGTCTGCACGATTGTTTTCTTGACCTTACCGAAACCAGAAATTTCTACATAATTGCATAGTCTAGAAGTTAAGTGGAGAACTGAATTATTTTTTTTCAATGCTCATTTGAACAATTATGTTTTTGTAGTAGATTTTTCAATAGTTGCCCATCAGAATTATATTCAAATTTTCTAACATCAATATTTAATGTCCAGATCGTAGCCCTCTTTAATAAAAGGAGCGAAAATAAAAACAATTTTACGAATAATAAGGATTTTTATATATTAGATAAATCCAGAAGTGAAATGACAACGACAGTCAACTCAAAGGTTTGCATTTAGAAAACACCGCCGTTAATACAGCATAAAAGTTCGGATTTAGAATGAGATAATTTTGGCGCATCGTGTAGAATAATTCTTGCCGTAATCATCACGTTGTATGTGTTAGCATCAAGAATACGAATAAATGGCATGAAATTTTTCATGATGCGTATTCAAATTTCCTATTTTTCTGCGAAATAACTTATTGAGATATCAATAATACTGTAGTTAAATAATAGTGTACCGACGCCTCAGAACCGAACAGATCCTGAAATATTAAACGAGGTACAAAACAAATGGGGATATCTATATTACTCATAAATCAAAACCCTTGGATTGCAGAATAGGGCGATTTTCATTAAGAAGATTAAAAAGGATCAATCAATCAATTTTTAAATCCGCATTTTTCAAATATTCAAGATCCGGCCTCAATAAATGAACTCACTGTCCTGTACGAACTGGAAACTTTAATTTGAAAAAACAGCACAACAACCCTAGAGATTTATTGATATCATCGTTAGCAAAAAATTGGATATTCTACATGTCCTTGTCAACAATGTGAACAGATACGCGTCTTTAATTGTAATCATGTCAAGAAGATTGAAATTTTTAAGTTTAATGTTCGATGAAAAAATTATACTGTATGTGGATTCATATTATTAAAAAATTAGCAAAGTATAACTGTTTTGAAGCTATTAGCTAACTTTCTCTGGATGATTAGTATTTAAAACTGTCAATTATCGAGGTTGAACTATCAAATTATGAATATATCCTATCATAAATTTTTTTCGCAATAAAAATTCTGTTTTACGTTTGTTGAGGTAGAAGAGAGATTTAATAATAATAAATTTCAAAACCTCAAAAGGGTATTCATATTTTAAGCCAAGAATCTTGTAGAAATTTTTCGCCATTTTAACGCCAGTGATTTTGGTTTTGAAATTCTTAAGAAATATTTAAAACGTTCAAAATTTTCAATGACTGAACTAGCAAGCTGTGAAAGTTGGCAAAATAAGTGACTAAAGCGCACTTCTTTTGGCAATCAGGAGAACAAGCTGATACAATTCCAAAGTTTGTTTATTCCAGGCCAATGACGCCCGGTCGAACCGGCACTGACCGGTCAAATTCAGGCATTCTCAGTTTATCGAGAGAGTTGAAAAAGTACCTTCAAATAATTGGAAGGGTCAACTTTCTGAAAGAAAAATCCGCACTAGGGTCAACTATGTACTGAAAGGTCGCTAGAGTGCAAAAAAACTGGTCAAACCTTCAAGGTCAATCTCAAGTTAAACGTATTAGACTTACAAGTACCCTCTAAAGAAATTGGAAGGGCGACTTTCTCATAACGGTATTAGCAACAATAGGGTCAATCATGTAACAATTGAAAGTCGCCAGATAGAAAAAAACTTAAACAAATTACAGGCAGGGTCCGGCGTATTAGGTGAAACCTACGTAGCCTCCGCAATCGGCCCCACGCATCTGAAATAAAAACTTATCTCCTGAGTCCGGCGGTATAGTGGAAAGGTGCAAAAATAGGGTTTTCTCCAAAACTTTCAGAGCAAAAAGTTAAGGCTTCTAAAAGCCATAAATAAGGCATATTAAGAATTTTATAAATGGAAAACCATTAATAATTAATAGTTTTAAACTTAATTTCATTAAATCTAGTACAGTGTGATGGTGTCTTCAAAATCTGCACAAATTTTTGTTCAATATAAATTCTAAGTCATTATTTCAACAGGCCATTTTTCACGATAACATTTATATGTTTTGTTGAAAAGAATGAGAATCTCTGGAAATTATTTGTGCTATAATAAGCGTGGCAGGAACAACTACAATCTACACCGGTAATTTTTGTAGCAAGTCCCTAACCCCCTCGAAATGCAAAAAAAGTTCTAAAAATATGGCAATTTCTAAGGGCTAAAGGGGAATATGTGCACAAGGGGCATTCCTTTTTCCTAGAGAAAAATTGGTTTTCTTGAAATTTTTATGTTTTAGATTCTTTGAACAATTCCTACACAAAATACGATTGTGGTTTGCGAATTACTAGTTTCAAAGACTAAAAGTAAATTTTAGCAAATAGAACTTCTGCTCAAAAAATGCTAGTGATATGACTTATTCCTTATTCGCCGTAAAGCCTCTTATTTGAAGGTTTCCTGGAGTATATAATTCTAGGCAATTGACTTGTCTGTCTGTATTTGTGTACCGAATTTCAGAAAAATAAGTAGCCAAAATAAGTACTACGTTTTTTCGACGCTGCTATATAAATCATATATTCTTTTTGTTGCTAATGTCAAACTTGATACCGCTTTGAAGTATTTTCTGTCATTTTGTTTATAAATTTTTTTAAACAAAGCAGACCTTATATATGCAGTATTTTTGAGTCCGGTCATAGCTGACAATTAAACAAATAAACCCTTTTGCGGCGCCAAAAAAACGATCGGAAATATCATCTGCAGGTGATGATAGGTAGAGATAATCGAAGAAAATTTCTGTACGTAAAATAAGATTGCGTACTGTGCAAAAAAATTATGCATTTTAAGGGGTGGAAGTCTTTCGAAAAAACAGCATCGAGGGTTGAAGATTATTGCATTCGAGGGTAGGACTGGAGTGATGTATTAACGACACCAATTGAATTTCCAATCCTAGTAAATAGTTTTTTTCCGCACAATATTAAAATTCTCCGATGATACGAATCAAACAGGGAGAATTAACGCCCAGTTAGCTTATAGGGGCTCGTGCATTTTGACACGATTTCAAAGTTTCCATTTTTTGTCTTTGATGGGAGTATACTTTTGGTCCAGCTCAAAATATTCGTTAAATAAAAACTTTTTTGAACACAATATTGCGCAAACTTTCAGTCTTACATTTGTGTTAGCCTGAATTCATTCAGATTGCATTATTTCAAACTTTATAAATCTTTGAAATAAACACTGAAGAAAAGCCGCGTTTGCTTCATGTGTCTAATTAACAGTTTATATATTTATTTATTATTTTTTATTTGGTACTTAGGAGCCCTAAAATACGTTTTCGACTACCGTCTCGGATTTATTACATTTTATTTATACGATTTCTACGTCAAAATCGAAAATTTGTGAAAAAAGACGGAAAAAACCAAAATTTTACGACATCGAAAAAAAATATTTTTCTTCAGGAGTTTAAATTGTCAAATTTGACGCGGTGGATGGGTTGGCTTATCAATTTGGCAAGTTAGGGTGTGATAAAATTTTTCTTATTCCGGATAATGAGGGCTTTGGAGTATTTCTGCCGATCCGTAGTTTCGTTTGAAAAAGTAGGCTTCAGATTATTAACAAGAGCGAAGAAACAAAACGAAGACATATTTAAATATAGTGAAAGTAGCCATTCCAAATATTTTTAGCTAAGAATTCCAGAAAAATCAGTTTGAAAAATTTTGAACAAGAAATGAGGAAAATTTTCAAAATATTTCCAAATAGTTCCGACCGAAAATCCCAATAAAATGTCAGATGATTTTTGAAATAGCATACAAAATGTATAAAAAATATGTGGTCAACTAAGCGAAAAGTTAAAGTGGCCATTTGAAGAGTTTTTTTCGATGATTTGAAGGAAATTATGAAAATAAAAATTAAACAAAAAATAAGGCCTTTTTCATAATGTTTGGAACTTTTTATAAAAATTTGTCGAATTCGAAAAGGTTAAATCGAACTCGAAATTTTTGGAACAAACAAAAATTCAAAAATCCTGTAGTTACAAAAGTTACCTGGTTTATCAAAAATTTCTTTGATGGTATACTGAGATAAATAGATAAACCCAGTGAAAAGTTTTTCATCAAGAGCCTATATCCGTATCTTTCAAAATGCACCGACCTCCTTAAGATTTTTGTGGCGTATTTCTGACACTTTTAATTTCTATGTAAGCGATAAATGATATTTTTTTGAATGGTACCTTTTTTGTAGAAATCAGTTTGGGATTCATTTTTAATAAAATTTTTATTTAAAATATTTTGTTAAAAAAATTAAATAAATATATTCTAGAACCTCAATTCCAATTACTGCGTGAATAAATTATCCAAAAAATTTTATTTCCGTTTTAGTGAAACCGTAACCAGGCTAGGCGCGCGCTTATTGGTTCTTTGGCTATTTATAATTGGCGAATAGGGAAGTCTGAATGTAATCACTGGGTTTGCACCTGGCATTCATGCTTGTGGTTTCCCCGTAACGAGATGAGAGCGTTCATTTACTTTTGCATTTGTGATGAAAATTGAAAACAAATCACCTTAAATTCTTACTCTGACTACCCTATAACTAAATTCTAAATCTTGTTTTAATTGACCAATCAGAGCGTATCTTCTCCAACGTCCGGCGTATAGGTGAAGGTTTTCAGCGTAAAAAATTTCACCTATACGCCGGACCCTGCTGTAATTAATCTTTAGCGACTTCAGTATATAACTTATTCAGTGTTTGCCGATTTTTTCACGGATACTTGTGAGTACTTACGATGAACTTGAGATTGACCTTGAGGTTTGACTAGTTTTTGCTCTCCAGCGACCTTTCAGTACATAATTGACCCAAAGTTGCGAAAATTTTCATAAGAAAGTCGACCTTTTTAATTATTATGGAGGTATTTTTAACTCTCCACGATGATCTTGAGACTGACAATGAACTTTGACCGGTCATTGTGGTCGACCGGTGGTCATTGCGCCCTAAATCCAAAAACTTAAAACTGTATCAGCTTTTTCTCCTGATTGCAGAAAAAAAAAGTCCGCTAGCTCCTAATCTGCAACTTTCACAGCTGGCTAAAGTTAGTCATGAAAATTTGACCTTAAAATCATTTTTTCTTGAAAACAAATTCAAATACTAAAAAAATACTGACTCTTAGAATGGCCAAAATTCTCTAAAAGATAGCTTAAAAACATTGATAGCCATTTTTGAGTTTTGAAATTCCTTATTTCAAATCGTCTGACAGCCTAATTATATTCCGTGAAATTAACGCGTCATCAGTTCGCGCGCGATCGCGTCTGATAAACTTCGGTCGATGATACAAAGACCAGAGTTTCCGAAACACGTTTCGTTTCGACACCGCTTGAAACTCACGTGGTATATTGTTAATATTTTTAGTTTTATTAATTAAAGACTGTTTTTACGCATCATTATCCGAGAGTTGTTCAAAAGCTGCACTCAAAGTTCTAGCTAATCGGTGGACTAAATTATATAATTCTATATTGTATATAACTATCATGCTCGCATCAAAACAACTGTAAAATCAAGGTGTCTGTTAACCGCTGCTACATGCTTTAGAATTTAATTAACCGCGGTACTGATCAAACTGGAAAGAGTTACTCTGCTGCTTAAGGGCCTCGGTTCTTTGACAGATCCGGATATGGGCGCTTAACGAAAAACTTTTTTCCGGGCTTTATATATTCTTCTCAATATACCATAAAAGTAATATTTCATAATCCAGGCAACTTTTGTATTTACAAAATTTTCGAATTATTGCTTTCTTTTAAAATTTTTAGTTCGAATTAAACTTTTCGAATTCTTCAAATTATGAGAAATTTTTGAAAAAAGTTCCGAACATTATGAAAAAATGCCTTATTTTTTGTTCAAATTTGTTTGTCTATATTTGTTTCAAATCAACGAATACACTTTTTAAAATGGCCACTTTCACTTTTTGCGTAGGTGACCACTTATTTTTTGTATGCTATTTGAAAAATCATATGACATGGTTTTTTGATTTTTGGTAAAAAATAGTTGGAAATATTTTGAACATTTTCCTCATTTCTTGTTCAAAAATTTTTAAACTTATCTTTTTGGAATCACTGGCAAAAATTCTGAAAAAGCCACCTTTTATTTTTTTCAAATATGTCCTCGTTTTGTTTCTTTGCACTTGTTGATACTCTGAATTATAATTTTTGAACGAAACTATGATTTGGGAGAAAAACTTTTAAGCCCTCTTAAATTCAGAATTAAAGAAAAAAATTAAACACCGAAACTTGCCAAATTGGTAAGCCAACCAATCCACCGTTTCAAATTTATTTCATTTAACTCCTAAAAAAAATTTTTTCGATGTGCAAAATTTTTTTTTTTCGTATTTTTTCAAAATTAAAAATTTTCGATTTTGACGTGGAAATCGTACAAAAACAAATTGTATAAATTTCTAACGATGTGAGGTTTTGCGTTAACAGTTCCTTATTAATAAAAAATAGAAAAAAAAATGTTTACCTTAATTTACACACCTAAAATAGCAAACGCACGTTTTTAGATTGTTTTTTTGAAAAACGATTTACAAAGTAAAAATAATTTATCTTATAAAAATCAGATTCTACGAAGTAAGCTCAAAAGTTGCAACTTATGTTAATAAAATTTTTTATCTGAAAATTTTAAAGTGGCAGAAAGTTTCTTATAAAGTGATTAAACCCAAATTTTTGCTGCTCAGTTTCGACAATTTTTTTTTTAAATTTACAAATCTGATGAAGTATTTTTTTAATTTGAGTCTTTTGTTCTCAAATGNCGCGCAGTTAATCGTCTATTTATGAGAAAACGGAATAAAAGATTAAAAATCAAAAAAAAATTGTGCGAGCCAAGGTCTTAATGAGTGCGAATAGAAAAAGAAATGTTTTTGAAAATATTCCTGTTTTCAATGAGAAGTAAGTGATCAAAGTCCAATCTTTGCTGCTCAGTTTTGGCCGATTTGAATCAAAATTTTAAAATCTAATTGATTACCTTGCTAAGTTGGACTATCTTTACAAAATTAAAATAATTCACGGCTTTTTATGAAATGTAGTTTATCCGTTTTGAGGGCTCAAAGTCGCACCACTTAAGTGGTGCAGGAGCCTCTGCCGAATAAATCAATTTGAAGCTTCCAAGGGTTAAGAGAAAAAAATAAAAAGTACAAATCTGTCAAACAGCACCGAGGCCCTTACGGTACCAAGGATACCCCTCGTGAATTAAAGCTCTAAGAAAAAATTTTGGTTTTTTTCTGAAAATATGAACATTTTCAAAAAAGCTGGTGGTATTTTAAACCCAATACAGCATTAGGAGAGCATTTTTTGATTATTTTAAAATATATGGTCATGATTTTAAACATTTTAATCAAAATTTATGAATTTTTGGGAATTCAAAGTACAGTTTTGAAAAAGAAAAAATCATCGAAATTGAGGTTTCGAAATAAACAGCTCTTCACAAACTCATTAGCTTTTGATTTAAACAGGTTTCAAATGTGTTACTAAAAATTCAAGGAACGGTAAGCTTTTGCGATTAAAATCAGCTCAAAAAACGTTTTTTGGCTATTCTGGAGCGAATTTATTTTAAATTTCTGAAATCGATAGTTACAGACGTGCTGACGTAATTTTTGGTTAATGAAAGCTACAAACAAGTTTCTTAACTCCAAAACTCACTGAGGAGTAAGCTTTTCACGACAAAATTTTGACTCTATTTTGAAGCTCGTTTTTGATAGGTCAAGCAATCAGTGATCTCCAATTATGTTTCAGGATGTAAGACTTTTGGTCGCATTTTAAGGCGAAAAACAGGATTTTCAGAGTCGATTCAATGATATACTAAAGCAACACAAACATATCTGTCTAATGGTAGGAATAATTGAAAACAAATCTTGCATCGAAAAATCATATCGTGAGCCTTTGATTTGCTAACCAATCAGAAAAGAGCTTTTGAAAGTGACGATATTTTCACTTCAAAATGTTTTCCTCCCTGAGTTTTCAAAATAGAGAGAATATTTATAGTTTGCATTGACCACTAAAAACGTGCGCGGAACATCAAGAATGGGCAAATAACGGTTTTTTGGGCTTAATTAAAGGGTCCCAGGGAAAATGCATCTCCTCCCTGGATTATGACAGCAGAAAATTGAAAGTTGTATAAATCTCTCGAAATTTTGACAAAAACGATCGAAATTATTTCCAAATCACAATTAGAATATTTTGGTGATGACCAATGAAAATAAAAAGGCTTCTTATCAACTTATTGTTGCCCGTATTTTCATGAATGAAAATTCTGAAAATGGTTTGAAAAATTTCATGACTCGGTCTTTAAATGCGACCAGTACTCTCTTAAGGGGGTGGTCAACGCAAATCTGGAAAATTTTTTGTTATGATGTTATTTTTCCAAGAACGTTCGAAACTGCATATTTTCTGCATTTGAAATCAATAAGTGGNTTTTTTTTAATTTGATTTTGAGTTTTGAGTCTTGCAGAAATATCAAAATTGAATTTTCTGAACCTGCATTGAATTCTGCTTCCGAAAGGTTATGACAATTTAGTTTTAAAATAAAATTTTGAAAAAAATTATTTTATTCCGACTAAAAGTTAATTTTGACATGTGACTTCGACCTTTCTAGAGGAGAACTAAGAGGTTTTATCAAAATTTTGTGAGATCAGTGGTATGGACGAGGGTTTGGCATTTACGATGATATTGATAAAAAAAATGATTTTTCAAAATTAAGAGCTCAGTAAGGTTTTGTAAACCCATGATATTTAGGCCAAAATAACCGTTTTTCTAGATTTAAAGCGCCATGAATTTTATTCGAAAATTCTGTGAGCTCAGTGATGCTGATATTATAAGTTCTGTCATTTAAAAAAAAATCAAGTTCATACCTTTTAAACTCCGGGCTCATTAACATTTTTAATTTTTCAAAGAGAAAAAATTTCAAACCACATTTCCGGCGGAAGTGACTATCAGTGCGATCAACTTTGACCCTAACTCGACGCCTATCGACTCAAATAATTCATTTCTGGTGGTTTCACATCTTTTTTGTTTCTACATTCACCGTGAAACCGATTACAAAACTACGTTTTTGGCCAATTTTTGCGTTGACAACCCCCTTAAAGTGCAGTTCTTTTCAGTTATTATGAGAAATGTCTACGTGCGATGTTTTGGGGAATTAATAGACCCGAACGTTTAAATAAACAATAGTCCGTTAACTCTAACTCTGTCATAAATCCCCTATTCACACTTTTTTAAATATCTCGGCCCTCCTACTTAAAAATCCACTACGTTTCCTAATCAGGGCCGGGATATTACCAAAAATGTGAATAAGGGATATATTAAAAACTTTTTTCAAAATTGCCCTAGTTTTTCTATGCTCACAGTTTTCATTACTGTTTGAGATTTGAAATTAAATTCGAAAGCTTGTATAAACTGCGAGCGGTTTCCGTTTACAAGATCGAAAAGTCATTTCAATAAATTGTACGCTTATTTTGTTTTCATGATAAATGCGATGCAAATACTTGATGGTTTAATCAAAAATTATATTATAAAATATAGGTTTCGAAAAATATCAAACATTTTTAGCAACGTCAGATAAATTAATTGATTAAATGAGGCTTCAAAAGTGAATGAATCTTACACAAAAGTATCGGGTTGTCAGTAAAAAGGCAAAATTTACTTTTTTGGTATTTTTGGCTTAGAAAACTTTATTTTTCCAAAAATGATCGGATTCAATTCAGAGCGCGATTCACTTTAGAGAGCGATTCACCTTTCAAATATATATTTTCAAATCGCAATACAAATTCTGGTGAAGCTGATTGTAAAATTGGTCTTTGTTGGGAAAATTCTTCTGTGGGTAAAATTTAAGATTTTTATCCATGCACAAAGTTTTTTCAAGTTTTTTTTTGAATCTTAAGAGGGTTCTGGGTGCTAACACAGCAATTGCTGGGGAGTTTTCGACTACTTTTTGAAGCCTTATACATTTGGTTTGGGATGTTGGAAAGTTAAAATGAAAAAAAATATGGTTCCGTGAACACTGGTCATGATTTTAAGATATGTCAATTTATATAAAAAAACGTTATAAGCTCGTAAAACACTTTACGAGAACGCTTTTTCTCAAGCCTTTATTCAATGAAATTTAAGATTTTTATCGATCCACAAACTTTTTTCAAGTTTTTTTTTGATCTTAAGAGGGTTTTGGGTGCTAACACAGCAATTGCTGGGGAGTTTTTGACTACTTTTTGAAGCCTTATACATTTGGTTTGGGATGTTAGAAAGTTAAAATGAAAAAAAATATGGTTTCGTGAACACTGGTCATGATTTTGAGATATGTCAATTTATATGAAAAATCGTAATAAGCTCGTAAAACACTTAACAAGAACGCTTTTTATCAAACCTTTATTTAATTCCGCGATTTTAGGTCACTAACATTGCTTCGAATCCCACTTATGTTTTCTTAGTGATTGTGTAAGTGATTTCCTTAGTGATTAGGCACCAATCAACTTTGGCTCTCCCAATATTAAGCACTCTTGCATATTACTATACCTAAAGCATTCACTTAGACAACCTTAGTGGGACTCGAACACCCGCTATAGAGATAGCCTTCATTTTCAAGATCCACTAAAGTTAGAAAAACGATATGAGTCATATAAAGACGGTTATCATGTGACCGTCTTTAAGGGGATTGTGGGTGCTCCCAGCAATTTGCTGGAGGAAAATAAGCCTTTTTTAAAACTCAAATATCTTTCGTGAGAATCGAGTGAACGTTTATTTTTCCCAGTTGTATATTGTAGTCCGTAACCTTGAGAAGTCAAAAATTGATTGAGTTTTTGAAAATATCATCACATCAACCTTTAAATGCATAAAACCTAATTGCTGGTATTTCTTCCTTGAAGTATACCGTCATATCCACGATCCAAAAATCACATAATGCCGATATTATTGGTCAGAAAAAAATTCTATACAATTGCAACCAAGCATATTTTTTATAAATTCATCTTAATTCGCCAAAAATTAATTGTTGAAAATTCCTTGCTATAGTTAAATATAGGCAAAATGTAGATACTTTTTACAAAAAAAAGTATACCTCACGAACGGTTCATGCGATTTTTTTTCTGTTTTTCATAAATTATTCTCTATTATCTTATAAAACTTTTGAACCAAGGAAATTTTACTAATTTTTTTTTATATTTCTCGTAATCACTATTTCATGCTGATGTGATGCGCGCCATTATTACATTGATCAGGCTTAAAATTAAAATATTGAAAAGGCGCAAAAATCTGAACACCTATCATATTGAAATACTTTCATTTAGACTAACTTTTTCTTGAGAGTTGATTTTTTCGTATTCTGAAATGATACCATATCTAGAATTATTTTCCTTTTTTATGCAAGTCCGAAACGATAATTTTTGGAAATTTTTTAGAATATTGGTCTAAAGTTTCCAATTTTATTTTGGTCTGAATCTCCGTTAAAATTTATCACTAATGGGTTATTTTGTTTTTGATCATCTGTCATTATTCGGGCATTTCAGTTAGCAGGCGATTTCAATGTTCTAGAAAAAAATACCCAGAAATGATTTGGTGTTTTTTTCAATTGCAAACGATTCCCAAGGTGCTTGGTCAGGTATAATTGAAAAAATACCGAATTTGCGACCATGGTCGAAAATAACTACTGCACCCACAATCCCCTTCAATTGCACCTGACCATCCAGCACCTTGGGAATCGTTTGCAATTTAAAAAAACACCAAATTATTTCTTGATATTTTTTTCTAGAACATTGAAATCGCTTGCTAACTGAAATGCCTGAATAATGACAGATGATCAAAAACAAAATAACCCATTAGTGATCAATTTTCACGGAGATTCAGACTAAAATAAAATTGGAAACTTTTGACCAATATTCTAGAAAATTTCCGAAAAATATCGTTTTTCATAATAAATAATAAATTTCATTATATTGAAAAAATTATAAAATTCATTATGTTTTAATTACTTAAGTATCCATTAAGTATTATTTTTTTAATAACTAAAAATAATACTTAATTTCCATAAAGTATTGTCGACTTAATGAACTTTTTCAGCATTTAATGGAAACAAAGGATTTTTTTTTCTGAACTTAATCGAAAAAAAGTATTTTTTTCCATAAAAACCAAATAATATTTTTTTTAAGTTTAAACATTTATTGTTATGTTCACAAAGATGGCATTGCTTATTTTTGACTTGATTTGAACCAGGAAGTGGCACAAAAGCAAACGAACATTAATTTTATAAACAAACCTATTTGCACTGTTTTTAATTGAAACTCGTATTAATACAGTAGAGTATATTTTTACACTTTTTTTTATAGTTCGGGTTTTCATCTTTGAAANGTCGTGGGCGTTTGCATTTTTGCATGTTATTTGATCGAACTTACTTGTATAATTATATTTTGCCTAGACTCTAGTCACTGAATATATTACAAAATAATGATCTTTTTAACTATTTTATTTCCTGTCAAATTAATTTGATCATCCTGAACCATTAAGCATGATTTGAACGCGATTTTTGATGAATTTCATTATATTTCTATTATATGATCATCGTCTTGCGGCATATCAGCGAAACATCCATAACTATCGCAGCGAAAATAATTATGGTAAATGAGGGTTCCGGGCACCTTTCTAAATATAAATTCACCTAAAATCCTTATATTTTTGATGACTTAATGGCATAGTTGACGTATAAGCACATGTTAAATCAGTGTTAAGTTAGTCGAAAGAACTCATTGTACTGAATTGATGATATACTATCTTTTTTGTTGTAATTTACAAGCTGATACCATTATTGGGAATAGAAAGTTCATTATTGACAAATTTAAAATGAAAATTTGTACATGAAAACTCTCTTCGCAAAAAAATCCGAGCGACAATTACGACACGATACGATCTAACGTTCAAAAGGGTTGTAGAAGCTGATAAGATTAATTTTTAGCTTAATAACCATCTTTAAAAGTTCCATCTTCGTTACCTTTCTTCCAATTTATACACAATAATTGGGTTTGCAAAAGTATATGAGAGGCGAAATATTTTAATAATCTGATGGGGGCCTTTCTTGCTTAAGGATAGGGGTCAGGGCGATCCTTTATGAGAACTGTGGAAGACAATGATAAGATTTAATATATGTAATTAGTAATTCAGTAATTTAAAAAACATTGGTCAAACTAAAAATCGGTATATTCACTAGTTTGTCCGTTATCGTCACGTCAATTTAAAACTTTATTTGCTGCTGATTTTGGATTCAGGGTAGATATTAACAGGTAAAAATATTTTTTAAAGTAAATATGCGGTCACTGAACTGTTTTCTCATTGAAAAATTGTTAAAAACACTTGTTTTCTGAGAAATTGTTATTTTGTGTTCGGAACAAATTATTTGTCACTTCAAACCTTTGTCAATATGTACATAAGGCTTTCACACCATGCGCAAACATCGCAACTTTGGTTTTAGACAACCAAAAGGTTTTAATTCAAATATATTATTACACAAAATTATCTAAGGAAAATTTTGAAAAATCGTCATTTTCCCAACCTTTCATACTTTATAGCGCCACTCCAAAATTATGAAATTATTTTTACGATTGTCAATTATGCCGAAAAATTGTCTGAGCTTTTCAAAATCGTAAAGTATGTAACTCTATCATCTTTAGTATTTCAACAACTAAGTTCCAAAGTCAAAAATGGCCTAAAATTCTAATCCTGACCACCCCTTTAAGGATGCATAAGAGGTTGGATGCATTTTGAAAGCTTTCACTTTTCATTTTTTGTTCTCTTGATGGGAAACTTTTTGCCACTTCAAAATTTTCGAATAAAATTTTTTCGAACGAAAGTTGACACTTTTGAGCTAAGTTCGTTTAGTCTGTTTTTTTTCAGATAGATTATTTTTACGTTATAATTTATAACTTATAAACGGTCTTTAGAAAAAACACTCAAAAAACGCGCGTTTGCTATCAAAGATGTCTAAATTAAAGCAAAATTCATTTTTTTTCATTAGAAGCCAGAAAAAACGGTATTGACAACCAGTTCAAATTTTGTTAATTCATTCTTATACGATTTTTACGTTAAAATCGAAAATTTAAATTTTTGAAAAAAAAGGAAAAATCCGAAATTTTAGCACATCAAAAGAAATTTTTCTTTCTTGAGTTTAATGAAATAAATTTAACGTGGTTGATGGGTCGGCTTACAAATTTGGCAAGTGTAAGTGACTGAAAATTCTTTTATTTCTAGGTGAAATAGGGCTTCGATGGATTTCTCCAAGACCGTAGTTTCGTTGCAAAATTATGATTCAGAGTATAAACAAAAGCGAAAAAACAAAACGAAATTAAAAATGTCATTCTCAATATTTTTTGCTGGTGATTCCAGAAAAATAAGTTTGAAAATTTTTGAACTAGAAATGTTGTAAATTTTCAAAATATTTTGAATTATTTCTGACCAAAAATCATTGAACCATGTCATATGATTCTTCGAATAGCATATAAATAATATGTGGTTGCCTACGCGAAAAGTTTAAATGGCCATTTAGAAGAGTGTTTTTCGTTGACTCGAAACAAATATTGAAAAAAAATTCGAGTAAAAAATAAGGCATTTTTTTATTATGTTCGGAACTTTTCCAAAAATTTTTTCATAATTTGTCGAATTCGAAAAGTTTAATTTGAAGTCAAAATTTTCTTAAAAAGCAATAAGTCGAAAATTCTGTTCTTCAAAAAGTTGCCCGGATTATGAAAATTACTTTGAGGGTATATTGAGAAAAATATAAAAACGAAGTAAAAAGTTTTTCATCAAGGGCCCATATCCGTATCTTTCAAAATTCACCGCCCCCCTTAGTGGCAGTGAATTTTGACATTTCGGAGGCTTCGTACGGCTAGACATACAGATTGGGAATTTCTGAAACATACAATCGAAAGATCTTTCCTTGATCTCGTGATTCTATTTGACATTTAAGTACCACTCACAACAACCACTTGGTTAACCACGGTTAAACACAAGTTCCTCAGCTTTAATCAATGAAACAGAATCCTAGGGTTTTTATGAAACGAAATTAAGATTTCGTGAAAATTCCGGAAAGAGTTTGAATTTAAGTGCCTTGGTTCTATTTTTTCCGATTTTTGTCTTAAAGCGCTACAATTGGGTCGAATGTGTCGAAAAAGGGTGTTTTTTGACGTTTTGATGTATTGCTTTATCTGTGAGAACGCCAGAAACGTCATTTTTGAAGTATAGGAAGCTCAAGGTGGCTCACATATCACCTTGATTGTATTTTTTCAAATTTCGGTCTGATTGGCTTTAAATCAACAAAAAATGCGCGAAAATGACAATTTTAAAATTAAAAGTGATAATTAGATAATTTAAATGCCACCAAAAGATTCATTGGGTATGATGCTGGAAACGATATTAGCAACTATGGTCTGATTTTGACAAAAGCAGACTCTAAAAATTTTTTTAAATTTTTCATCAAAATTTTGTTTTGATCTCTAGCACCGTATGTGATCATAATCAGACTAAAGTTGCTAATATCGTTTCCATCAAATCATACCCAAGAAATCTTTTGGTCGCATTATATTTTCTAATTATCACTATTAATTTCAAAATTGTCATTTTCGCGCACTTTTTTGTCGATTTACAACCAATCAGGCCGAAATTCGAAAAACTACAACCAAGGTGATATTTAAGACACCTTTAGCTTCCTTAATTCCGAAAATGACGTTTCTGGCATTTCAACATAAAAATCCTTATATCAAAACGTCGAAGAAAAACCATTTTTCGACACATTCGGTAGCTTCAGCAATATTACAAAAAATGAAAATTTGTGAACCTAGCCTTCATCTTGTGAAATCAGATTTTGGTGATTACACCAATTGTCACATAGTCGTAACATGAGGTCACTTCGCAAAATTTCAAAATCTATCTTCTTCCAGGCCATATATCCATCATGATGCCCGAGTAACTTAAATCTCTCATTTGCCTGTTAAAAGAATAGGGAATAAGAGATCTTAGTTACTCGGGCATCATGATCGATATTGAAATTTGTTGAAAAGTTAACATAATACGTTGAATAAGCCAACTAAGACTTGTATGAAAGCGATTTTCATTTCCATTTCTAGGAAAGAGATACATATTGAAAACGTGAAATTGTCAAAAAAAGAGGTTCAATACAATTTTAGCACAACTGGAACAAAAACTCAAATACACTAAACAAACCAACCAATCAGAGACGCTCGTCAATATATTAATACAATTAAATTGCTTAAAGAAGCAAGTGAGTAATAAATGAATCATAATGGAGAAAATGAATTTCACCGCTTAAAGGGGTGTGCATGTCTGATTTTTATGAAGACTTAGAGGCAATCAGAGTGCACCAATTGCCTCGGGTTGTCTACAAAATGTATTTCCGATCAAATCCTTGAAAAAAATATTTTTAAATTTTCGCGATTTTTCGATTCTTTTCTAAGAATTTTTTTTCAGAATTACGGTAAAACCTCCATCGTGTTGAGTGTATGACAAAGTTTTGTTAAGACCTTCAGACAGGGTTATTTTAAATCAAGTCAAACTATGGGCAGATAGATTTATTAAATGGATTATCACAAATTATCTGAAACTGCTTGGTTTAGTAAATATTTATGGTGCAAAATACAATTACAACGACCGCAAACTCCTTAAAAAAAACTTCAGAGAATAGTTTTTTGACTATTCTAGAAACGGATCAACAATTTCAGTCGTTTATTAGTATTTTTAGGGTTTGACCTCAAAATTCCTTTTTTTGAGTTTAAAATACGACCAGTACACTCAAGTACCTCCCTGAAACGTGACCACTACTTAAGGGGGTTCCCAACGCTATAAGGAGCTTTTTCAAATGTATTTTACAGTTAAACGGTTGAAACTAGAGATTTCTAGTTAAAAAAGCTGAAATGATCGAAACCTCGACTGCAAATTTGCATGCTTGGAAGAGTTTTACCAAATCTTATTTTACCAGTAAACCAAATTTAAAACCGGTATTTTCGAATTTTCAAAAAGCTTCAGCGCATTCAATAAAGACGCTAGAAACTTGAAAATTCTTAAGGTTATGAAAAATTGCAGAATTAATCTATTCTTAGAGCGAAATTCAAAAAAAAATTCAAACTCTAGAATTTTTAGAAAAACTGGTATTTTGGCAAGTGTCGCAGTAAAAGTTTCAGCTCCCTGAGTTTTCATACAATTTTTTTTAAATCTTTATCATCAGGAATTAACATTATAATAAAACTATTCTTAGAGTGGATTAGACTTAAGGACCCTCAATATCATTCTAGAGGCGTTGACAGTCTGAGATCGAAAAAAAATTTCAAAAATTCCAAAAATTTCAAAAATTCCGAAAAATTATTATTTCTGAATTTTACAACTACGGTTTAGACTCTAAACTTTAGAGGTCTAATCATTGATTAGAGTGAAATTATATTTTTTTTTCATTATCTTATTAACGATTTTTTGCCACTAGGTGTGTGAAACCTGAAGACAAATAAAAAACTAACAATTTTATTTCATAAAGTAAAGTGACGCAAATAAATTTTATATTTCAAGAGAGAAAAAAAATGGCTGTGAAAAACTAGAAAAATAATTTTTATCTGCAGGTAGGAAGTGCAAACCTGGACAGTTTTCATAATTTTCTTGATTTTTATAATTTTCAGATAATACGTTAATTAGTTACAATATGAGTTAACTTTTTTTGATTCAATATTGCTCGAAATGAAACATTTTTCTCGCGATTTTAATTATTATTTTTCATGTCGCTCGAATCTTTAGGCGCTCAGAAAACAACTTTCCCGATCAGATAGAGCTTTGAAATATAATTTTTGAACTCGCATTTATCTCAATTACGATTGAGCCAATTATTCTCGATTTTGAACGTTATCTAAAATTTGACATAAATCGGAGTCAAAAACTCCGTTGGGAACCTCCTTCATGGGAGTAGTGGTCGAGATTGGTCGAAAAATAGAATGCTAGAAGTAAAAATTCAAATGTACTCTAAAAATTTTTTTCGAAATTTTTTCGAAAATTTCTAGAGCAGATAGAAACTTTTCGTTTTGACAATCAAATTCCTCGTAGTTGATTTACTAGGAAAACATGTTTAATTGTGTTTTTCACTGTTAGCAACACAGCTAAAAATGCGGTTGACTTTGAAAATTCTAGAAAAATTCTAGAGCAGATACGGATTTCTGGTTAAGACCATTAAATTTCTCGGTGTCGACTTAGTCAGGAAAAATATTTTTATTTTCGATTTGTTATTTGTAAATGCGTTAAAAAAGTTGCTTTCCCAACCCCCTTAAGGTTTAACAAAATTTTTTTTTGAGGTTAAATTTTTGGAATACTAGAAAGCATGCTACCAATACATTTTTTAATTGACCTTTAAAATATTGTTTTGGTTGTTTTTTATAAAGGCAATTTATCCATGAGTTTTGGAAATAACATATTATTTTGAGTATATTTTATCTGATGCAAACATCACAGGTAAATTTATGCCAAAAATATGAAACAAGTAAGAAATGTTATTTAAAAAAGAACTCAATTACTTTGCATGAAACTAAATGATATAAATGTTAATTCAACAGTCAGAAAGTAGATTTGTTAGATCAGTAAAAAATCCGAAATTTCCTGTTAAACAAGTATATTTCGACCACGATTTACTTCAAACAATAAGTGAATATATTTTTGAAATAATAAATGCAGCAGTGAAAACAGAACATTTATCAGTGCGTTCAATTGAAGAGAAACTTGTAGTTTATCAGTGAATTAACGGGTTGGCAGCGATGTGGCAGATTGGTACATTTTTCTACAGCGAATGAAAAAAAAATGTGAAAATTTATTTTTTTAATTTTTATCTTCAATAAAAGTGTTCATTCTTGCAAACGTTAATATTTTTAATTTCTTAACATAACTGAGTATCCGTAAATAAATTAAAACCACTTTTCATTGAAACTCCATTTCCAATTAAACCCAATATCAGAAATTTTCTTAAGATGATTTTTATGAACTTCAGACATTTTTGGGTCTTATCCGCTAAAAGTGAGTGAATCATTCTGCACATTAAAAAAATTTCTCAATATGAAAGTTTTTTTTGATGAAAATGGCCAAAAATACAGAAAAACAGCTTAAAAGGAATACAAATTGACTTTTAATTGCGTTTAAAGATTAAAAAATGTCCTGACTTTCAAAAGAAAAGACGCCTCTAACACCCGAAATTTTATTGAGTTTTTTTGCACGAAAAAAATTTCAATGAATTGCGTGCCAAATGGCACTAACCGGTGTTACTAACAAGTGATGTCAATTTCATCAGTAGTTCAGAAACGATTTTCGCTTGACCCTTCCATCACTTGAAATACGAAAACTAAATAGATACCAAAAAAATTTTTATAAAGAATTAAAAAAACAACTTAAAAAAATTAGGACTTGATTAGCGGAAAATTTTCATAATATTTCTAAATAAGTCGGCGAAAGATGATAAATAAAAGTTTTATGATTTTCAAACAGTGGTCAGAAAATATGTAGGCATCAGATAGCTGGCATCTACCGCGTGAGTGACGAAGACACAAAAATTGGTATGAAGACATCTTAGGTGACAAAAAATCAAGGTTTTGTTTCAAGTGGTCATTTTTTTTGTTTTTAATAAAAATTCGGGAAAAATTTTTGTCGAAAAATGCGTAAAATTTTTTTATTTCTTCGATATTTTCACAAAATCACACATATAAACTCGAACTCAAGTCTTTCCTGAAATACATAAAAATGATTATGACGACTCGTCATTGACGACTCGTCATTGACGAGCTGGAACAAGTTTTTTTTAACTAAAGATTTAAAACAAAATGTATTACAGCGGGGTGCGGCGTATAGTTAGAAAGTTCGTCGCCCAAAACCCCGGACTATACGCGTACAACTATACGCCGCACCCCGCTGTATAAGATATTTGAGAATATTATAATTTTATTTAAAAGCAACGTTTAGATAATTCATTATTCAAGCTGATAATACTTTTGTGAGAAAAGTAAACAGTACGAAATCCAGAGTACAAGATTTTTTGTGTGAAAAATTAATAAATATGGGCAAACTAGAACTAATTTTTAGGCCCACTTGAAAATAAGGTGAGATTTTTATGAACTATTTGCTCATTCAAAAATGGCTGGTTTATTCGTATAAAATACGATTCCGAGTTACATAAATCTTCAAAAGATCTGAAGTTCTTTTGCTGAATTTCAAAGTGGCTCATGTAGAATTTATCTCTCACTTTTTAATGAAAGTTTGAGTTGATTCAGGCGGAATGTGAAGTTTTTCATATTCAAGTAATTTTTTGACACACACAAAGCACCGATGAATGTTTTTATTTCCGATAATTTTTTTTTTTACTTATTTTTTTTTTGATAATGAAATGATAATGTGATAATAAAGTTTTTTGCGCGCGAAAATTGTTTATGTTCGTTTGCTCTTTTTTGAAGAGTACATTTTGTTCTACCAACATAACATTTACTACATGTACACAGAAATGTGTAAATGAGATAACAAGAATCAAGTTTTGAGGCCTCAGCTTTACCATCTTTTTTATATATATTTTCGATTCGAAAAGATTCGTACGCAAAGCGAATGTTAAATTTAGGAAAAGTTTTCAATAAGGTTAACTAGTTCTCTCAAATAATACTCAATTTTTGAACTAGTGTAATCTTAACAAAATGTGAAAGAGACCTCAGGCTGTTCGGGTTTTTCGGATGCGCACAAAAATTGAAGAAAAATGTCATTCACGGTTTTCTCCGGGTATCCGTTCCTTAGAAATATTTGTTTCAAAACTGGTAAGTCTTCAAGAAAAAGATCTTCATTAGAACATGATTGTTTTGAATGATTTGGTGCAGTGAAAATATAACTGATATGATAACGCCTACAAATTTCAGATTTTTTGTAATTATTCATCAAGTGGTCAATTCCAGCTTTTCTGTTAGTTTTAAACTCAATTTCACCATTTTTTATAAATATAGTAGATGATAAAAATGTTAATTGTTGTCCACTAAAAAATCAGAAGTATATTTGATGTTTTGGTCCCAACTATTAAGAGCATTTAAAACTTCATCATGCGATTCTGAATAATAGCTATATAATCGTCAGCATAACGGGTCCATGAGTGTATAAGACCTTGGTCACTCAATTTTTAAATTACAGATTGCTCCAAGCACCCTATAAAAATATTCGCCATGAGAGGTGCAATAGTGCTACCCATTTGAACACCTTTGACTTGTTTAAAAGTGCCTATTTAGCTTTCAAAAAAATTATAGTCTTTAACTCGTAGACTCGATTTCCGGCAAGTAGTGACCATTCATCATTAA
The DNA here is from genome assembly GCA_004367855.1 of Oikopleura vanhoeffeni. Taxonomy (NCBI): domain Eukaryota; kingdom Metazoa; phylum Chordata; class Appendicularia; order Copelata; family Oikopleuridae; genus Oikopleura; species Oikopleura vanhoeffeni. The sequence continues at coordinate 162,906 of SCLH01002091.1, forward strand.
ATCGCATTTTACGACGCTTAAA
>SCLH01002092.1:7514-38751 GCA_004367855.1 Oikopleura vanhoeffeni
ATTCGAACAGCACGGCGCCTATAGAGATAGTGAAAGGTTTTTGAGATTTGGAGTTTTCCATTGGTAAAGAATATATCTCAGGGATAAATCGATAAGGCGGCACTCTCATTTTTTCGACAGACCTGTTTTTTGGACAGTCAAAAAGATTAAAATTTTCTAAAAGTTTTTACGTCCTTTGCACAGCCAACGTACTGAGAGTTAATAGGGTGGTCAGCACCGTTAAAAAAATTGTGGTGGCAGTAGTATTTTTAACGCACGGTCTCAAATTCGGTATTAATTTCTTGTATCCGACCCTTTCCAACAAATGAGCAAATCGTTTGGCAAGAAAAAAAAGGTTATTATTACTTGAATAACTTGTTCTAGAATATCGGATTTGCTTCATTTAAAAAAAAGTGTAAATTTTAGACCAGAGGAATAGTCTCAAAAAAACAATTCACAAGAAAAAGTTACACTAAATGAAAGTTTTTTCAATATTATAATTGTTAATTTTTTGCCCTTGTTTTAATATTAAGATTTTTTAGCAATGAATCAATGTGCATTATGGCGCGCAGTAAATTCTGCATAAAATAGTGATTGCGAGAGATTCTGAAAGGAATTATTTCAATTCAGGTAGCATATAAATGTCACTAAGAAAAATTAGCCGATAAAATATGAATAAAGAAAAAGCAAATTTGCATGTAGCCATTTCTAGCTATTAAAGGTTTTTGTGAACAAATTCTCATTTGCCTATAAAATAACTAATAGACTATAGTCTATATAGTCATGAACTTTTCAAAAGAAAAATTTGTGAATTAAGATGAATTTAAGAAAATACTTGCGTGACATATTTGTAGAGAAAACTTTGCGACCAATAATTCGTGCATTATTGTGATTTTTAGTGGAGATAACGTGTGATATGAACGTTAATCAATCAATGGAAATAAATACAGCATTAGTTTTATGCATTTTAGGTTGGTTTTGTGTATAATATTTCTAAAAACTATCATTTTATTCATTTCACAAGGTTACGGACTACAATTACAATGTAAAATATAGATGTCATCCTCAATTCTTCACAAAAGATATTTGAGTTTTTAAAAAGGCTTTTTCCCCCAGCACATTGCTGGAAGCACCCACAGTCCTAAAACAATTTTGCTTTTAGAAACGACTCGTCTTGAGTGAGCTCCCCAGATAGCTCTAAATGACGTTTCAAATCTGGCCATTTAATTTTTAAAACAACAATTGAGATTTATTATAACTATAAAACTATATTAAATAACGACTTTTGGCAAAAACGGACGTGGGCAAAAATGGCCAAAACGGTATTTTTCACAATTATTTTTTGAAGCACTTTTAAGGGTAAAAAATCCGCATCCATTAAGAAAGTTTAGTACCACTCCCACCAACCATCTGGTTCAACCTGCGGGTAAACACGGAGCCCTCAGCTTTTTTCAAAACAAGGATCCTAGAGCTTATAATCGGAAAATTTTGAGATTTTGGTGAGAATCCGGAAAATTGTCTGAATTAAGTGTGGCACCGAGCTGTTTTTTTTTTATTTTTGCCTCAGGGGTCAGCAATCTGGGTTGAATGTGCCGAAAAAGGGTGTTTTTGCGAGCGTTTGATTAAATGTTTTTTTCTGTGAAAATGCAAAAGAAACGTCATTTTTGGACCCTAATAAGCAAGCCAAAGGGGTGGTGAACATCTTGCAGGAAGTACTTTTTTGAAATTTCGACCTAATTGGCTGTAAATCGTACAAAAAATTGCGCGAATGACAATTTTGAATTATGAAAGTGAGAATAAGAAAATTTATTTTGCCACGCAAAAGATTCCTTGGGTACGGTTTGCTGGAAACGATAATTAGCAACATGGTCTGATTTTGAACATAAACAGTGCTATAGACAAAAATAATTTTGAATGAAAAAGTTTTAATTTTTTTCTAGAATGCCGCTGTGGTTCAAAAATCAGACGCAAAAGTTGCTAAATATCGTTTCGCAAACCGTACCCAAGGGAATCTTTTTGTGGGCAATTTAAATTTACTTATCTCACTTTTATCAGTTCAAATATGTCGAATTCGCGGCACTTTTTTGTCATTCAACAGCCTAATTGCAGGTTGAAATTCGAGAATGTACTTCCTGTAAGATGTTTCACCATACGCCATAGGATTGGTTAGCATTCCGAAAATGACGTTTCTTGCATTTCCACAGAAAAAGCCTTTAAACCTGTAAGCGGCACCAATAATTTCTAAACCCCGGGTAGCGCACCACTGTACATAATTGTACAGAGCACCTTTTTCAAAAATCATAACAGGCGTACACTCATCGATAACCAGAAGAGGCTGATAGACATTAGTGTTACATTATCTTTAACCGAATTTTTATTTTAAGTAACAGATATCATATTAGATTGTAGTGATCAAACAACTACACTATTAGGCGACCCGCGGAAGATTGCATCTATTTTCGCACTATTCTCGTTCCTACTATCAGTTTCAAACCATACGGTTGTTAACATTTTAATCAATATTAAGTATACTGAATATTTGCTACTTGAGACACATATTTAAAAGAAAAAATTCTACGGATGAGATATCATATTCGAGATTCGTTTTATATTTTGTAATTTATTTGTCTTGAAACATTTTTCAAATGTATGTTTCTTCTCAGTCTTTGTGTGTTCTCTTGAATAATATCAATAAAAAATTGTAAATAAAATGTAATGAAATGAATATTTTCCGGAATGATATTATTCTTTCGTAGCTGAACATTGTAATAGGCGCTCAAAGGCCAACAAAAGGCGCAATTTAATTGGTACTCGATTTTTTGTTTAGCAGGATGTTTATTACTGATAGAAAAGTACCTGAGATACTTGAAAAATGATACGAAGAGCAATCCGAAGGATGATGTGTCCCCCAGCAGCCGGACATGTGGACGCAAGCGTCCAAGATCCAGATGGGCTGGCGGCCGATCTTCAGGGCCGCGGTCCGCGTTCATTTCAACATCGAGATATAAATCAAAAATATCTCAAACAAAGTTTAAATTGAGAGTCTAAAGCTGTTGATTGATTAAACTCTTCAAGAGAAATATATTTATACTAGAGAATATTTATTTATCGTAAGTGGCGGTTCGAATAGTTTATTAGCTCTAGCGAGTTCAATATTATGATTTTTTTAAGTTTAAAGTCTGTTTTCAGGTTTTTTCTTCGAAATTCATATAAAGCTCACCGTAAAGCGCTCGCGTCGGCAATAAAATAACGAGTCGTACTGTTTGATTTTTTACAAAGATGGTTCGAATGGCTCCAAAATTTTGTTATCCTATGATTGGATTTGGTAATCGAATCATAATAATCAACTCGATGACATTTTATCGTAAGTTTCGTTGAGATCAAATAGGTCCTCCAGATACAAAAAACGTCTTTCTCTTTTTCCAAACGGCTATAACTTATAAAACATTAATCTCACAGCAATTTAAATGCTAGAGTATTGCGATCTTTTCCCGCTTCACGCATTTTGATCGTCTACCTGTGATAACGCAGTACAAAGATTTATTGCACATCTTAATTAGAATGTGAGAGTGCGTGGTATGTCTTTGAGTCGTTATCCATGATCTCATAAGAGAGTTGGGCACTCAAATATATTTTGTTTGTCTTTCGAGAGGTATAACTCAGAGGGTATTAATGCAATCGGCAAGTTTTTAATTCGATATTTAAAAAATTTCAGACAATTTTGTATTATCATGTGTGAATCTCATAAATAAAATATTGAGGCGGTTAAAATTCTACAGATACTTCGTGGGTCGAAAAGGTCAATCTCGTAACGAATAGTGTAGCGATGGTGCGTAGCAGGTTAATCAAAACGTCGAAAAACACCATTTTTCGGGTACATTCAACAGATTGCTGACCCTGAGGCAAAAATAAAAAAGAAAAAAAAACAGCTCAGCACACCAAAATTCAGACAATTTTTCCGTAATTCTCACTAATATCTCAAAACTTTACCATCAAAGCTCTAGGATCCTTGTTTCTTTGAAAAAAGCTGAAGGGACTCCGTGTTTAACGCGGGTTAACGCAGATAGTTGGTGGAAGTGGTATGAAAGCTGTTTAATGGAATCGCGAGCTGCAAAGATAGATTTTCTAATGTATGTTTCAAAAATGTCCAGTCTGCATTTGTCCTTTAGTACGCGATTAACCGTTCGAAAGCTCTGAAATCGCAAAAAATCACTATCACCACACCCTTAATTAAACATCATATTCCGAGTTAAAAGTTAAAAAAAAATCTTTAAAAAGTGACCGCTGTTTACTGTTGGTTTACTATGAGCTAGCTTAGAAAAAAATTTGGACATTTTTATCAGGAAAATCTATCTCCTCCTACAGTATGGTCATTTTTTTCAATGGAACAAAAAGTAAACCAATTCGGGAGAAATTCTTCCCAATTATAGACGATTCTCCCGGGTCACTTGAGATTCTGTTTCCTCTAAAAAATACATACTCTAGGTTAAATTTCAAAATTTGTTCAAATTTTTGGCAAAGCTAGCTCAAAAACAAACAATGAGCTTCATAGGAGCGTTTTTGTTTAATTCGACCTCAAACTAAAATATGAATTTTTCAAGTGCACCTGAAAAAATTCAAAAAAAAATGTGCTTCGATTTTTCGAAAGTAGGCTCAAAAAGAAAGCTATACAGGCAGCTTAAGTTTCATTAAAATACTGAGAAAAAAATTGATTTTGAGATTTGCCGTAAACCGATTTTATCTTTCAGTGTTTTTCCTGGATTTCTTTGAGGCGCACTTTAGAAAAAATCGGAGCACATTTTTATCGGAACTTTTTCAAAAATTTTTCGAATAACTACATTCTCGTATAACTACACTGTATATTTCGAAGTATCGGATGGAAATTTGAGAAACAAGTACTGCGAATCTTTAAAAATGCAAACAAGGGGGCAATTGAAAAAAAATTTGGCCCTATTTTGTGAAATCAAACCTCGGACAGATGGATTTTTAAGCTTTAAATCGGTTTAAAAACGTTAAAAATTCAGTCATCGAAATGAAAAAAAAACGTTTCCTGTAATCTTGCTTATTCTACATTGAAACTGCCGCCTTAAAATCAATGCTTGCTAAAATCATTCAAAAATTATGCACGCCTCCTTTCTTCTGATGACGGATTATTTGATTTTTGTTTTGTATTACTAAGAATGCTGTTTATGAGCATGTATCAGAACTGTTTTATTTAATTTTCGTAATTGTTTATTAAGTTCAAAATTATTAATTCGGAAATGGGCGTTAAATTAATTTTTACGTTTTTGAATTTACAAATTGAAGAATACCTTTAAAAATTCGTGAAAATAACAGAACTTCGCCGAAATAACTTATTCTCATTAAACTGAATAAAAATAGAGGATTTTTCTAAAGTTATCTACAAATTTATATCAAAAGAATCAGCACGATTTTTCTGAAGTTAACTTATATCAAAAAAAACACAAATAAAACACCGAAAATATATTATATCCTTGATATATATATGAGTTTCCCTTTTTCCAGGACTTTTTTATTTCTTTGTATATTTTTGTCGATATTCTTTTTGTTTAGGGCCAAAAAATCGTTGTGTATAATTTCTTTGCAAATAGAAATCTCATAAGCTCAAACAAATGGTCAGAAACGGGAAAGCTCTTTTTTCAAGCCAGACTCTATAGGTATTTGCGAATAACAAAATATTTTCTACAAAAAAATAATTCTTATGAGAAAAAGAATTAGTCACTTAATTTGTTATGAGCTAAGTTATCGTTAGCTTTAGCTGATATTAGTATAATACTATTACGCGAAAGCCTTTTGAAATCAGTTTGCTCTGTTTATTGAAACTTTTGAGTTTTTTTGGGAATTTTCAATTAAGTTTAAAATTAACAAGAGCATTTGAAAAATGGAATGAGAAATTTTGGTCAAAAATTGTTTTCTGATTAAAAACTACACTAACTTTTCGCCGTTTTTTTTACTTTAATATCTATATGACAAATAATTGCGTTTGAATATATGTTTTCGCTCCGAGGTGTGCGAAACTTACTACACTCTCCATTTATTCAAGTGCTGTGGGTGTTTCGTCCTTATTTGATCGTTCGGATGTGAATCTTCAGGATGTTATCTTTATCGTATACAATTTACAAGATTCATTTCTATTCTGATATTATCGGAGCGTAGAATATTTTCCGACAGAAGTTATTTGAAAAAAGTATACTTTTGTGGTTTTGGAAATGAGAAAAAACGTGTTTGAGTCTGCACTAGCACCATGAGAATAGCTTTTGATGAGCAGATAGTCCAAAATCAAATATATGAGTTTGATTAAATTAAGAAATCAAGATCCATTCATTACGGTCGCAGAAACTTAACGGTAAATGAAATCAAGAAAATAATTTCTCAAGTTGGAGTGCCGTCCTAAGAAAATAAATTAAAAAATTAAAGGACAAAATCATTTATGCGGACAAAATGGTACAATCCATTGCGAATAGATGCAAGAGCCGACTTAAGCTCAATTAATAATCTAAATCAAGATTTGAAGCGATTGCGCATGAAAAATTAACCGTCAAAAATAGTTTTTTTTTTGTATTTACTGTCTCAGATTGTCATAATTTTTTAATGGGAGCTAAGACTACGCTTTCCGCGCAATTCAGATCTCGGGATGTATCATTTTGATTTTAAAAACGAAGAAGTTTTTTACGAATTCAAAATAATGCCGATTGATCAAAATTCCGGAGGTCGATTTTTTGGTCGGATAGCCTTGCTTAGATTTTCTTCTCAGTCTTGTTTTGACTGTTAAATAACCAACTGCCAAGTACAAATTACATACAAAGTTGGAAGTCACAAAGATTCCCGCCGATTATCTTTCGGTGCATTATTTTCCTTGATTTATAATAACTATCGATATACAATATGAGACAATGATTACCTCATGTCAAATATCTCATTTCCTCACGTTGAAAAACATATTTTTTATCACAAATACCTATCTTAGTCTATGCTTGAATAAAATCGAAAAGTCCCCTTATCACCAAATGTTGATACACTCCTTTCATTCCAACAAGATTTACTACACAACGATTTTGGCCATTTAACAATTATGAAATATTTCCAAAAAATAAAGGCAAATAAAGTCCCAAAAAAAGGCGAAACTCATATATTCACTTTTAAAAAAAGATTTCCATGTGAAAATTTTCGGTACGGGATTGAAATTCGTAAAATGTGTTTATGAGATCGTTCGGAAGAAAATTTGTAAAGTATGAGATCGATCGGTTCCGATTTGCTAAGGTGGCCGACTCTTCCTCTAAATATCCGCCGACAACAAAATGTTTTGAAACCATGATGTTGTCGCCTAGACTTATAGTCTAATAGCTCTATAAGTTATAGACTATAACATAGCCTATAAGTTATAGCACCTCTTAAATAAAATCAAGATTTTTAAGCTAAAAATTAAGTAATCAATAGCGAATTATTAGTTTTCTGTTCAACGTCATTGATTAACCAAAACTAAAGTAAAATAAACACAATTTTTATATAAAAAATTGAAAATATAATAATATCAAAGTGCACGCCGTAAAATTTGCGCATATTTGTTTTTAGAAATAAACTCAGAAATGGTGAATTTTAACCAAAATCTATTTGTAGACAAGCTAGATATAAAGGGGATATCCCGCTTATCAGCACTTTGCTTAAGAATGCGTAGCCAAATAGGAGAATCCAATCGAAGAATTACATGTAAAAATCGACGTGACTACGCCATTCTGAGCAAAGTGTGATAAAAGGTATATGATATATCATATATCAGCACATGATTTGGCATAACTAAGTTTATCAATATTTTCTTAAATAAATAAAATATTTTACATGCCTTTTTTTCTATTGTTGGTTATTCATTGGCTCCAATTTTCAGAGCATTTTGTTTCTCTTTTTTGATCCAAAAAATAATATTTATGTATTCATGTCAAATAGTGATTATTCTGGTTTTGTCGAGATAAAATTTAATGCATTTTTTAGTAAAACTAAAATAGTCTTGATAAGCTTTCGATTTATTATAATCATTTTCAAATCACGTTTTTTGCGAGTGAGAAATTGAATTTCAATTGAATTTCTCACTCGCAAAAAACGTGATTTGAAAATGATTATAATAAATCGAAAGTTATCAAGACTATTTAGTTTACTAAAACAAAATAGTGATTTTGGTCTAGAAATACGTTCACCTCTCCCGAATAATCGCGAGGAAGACTTTTAATAAAGATAAGCTTATCGAAATTCTATACAAACGATTTAATAGTAACAAAGCCCAGTCTCGGCTACCCAAGCTTATCGATCGGCTCACCCAAAGCTTATCGAGTCTAGTGCTTCCTCTTTCGCCAGCGAAACCTCAAATATATAAACGACGAAGCCATTCTCAAACATCTCGCATAATATAATACACTTTAAAGTTGACTATGTCGACGAAAATGTTAAATATATGTACTTATAGTTAGTTTTTGAAGCTAAGTATAATTCATCATTTTCAGCTTTAATTTTCTTGCCGTTGTTACCTTAGCTTGTAGCTCATGCTTTATATTTTTGATTTTTCCGAATAATATTTCAAGCTTGAACATAGGCAATCATAATTACGTTTTTTCTTTAATTTTAATCGATCAGCAAACATTTTTGAGTTGATCTGACAACTTTGGGTGAACTTATTACAGCTTTCAATTTAAAATGATAAAAATCATTCAACGTTTCGCTTTACTTCGCACTTTCAGGAGTGAACTGAAGTTTTAATAATTGCAGCAAGTGAACTTGAATAGCTCTCTATAAGTTAAAACAAAATTTCACGAGGCTGTAATTGTTTAGTTATATCCTTCAATCAGGACTGAATTCTCTTTTTCATTCAAACTTATCAGAAGTACTTCAAATTAATTTGTGACGAAAACCCCCCCCCCCTTAATTTCAATTTTTTCAAGTACATTTCAATTCAACTCCAAAAATAGTCAGGTAAAATACCTGTAGGTTACAACCTATATGATGACTTTCCCTGTATTCACTGCGAATTAAAATTTCCTTCTTACAAAGAACTTCAGTCCCACGAATTCAGTATACATCCTGCTAATATTTTCCGTTGCCGAGTTTGTGAAAAAACTTTCACGACAAGATATTACGTAAGTTTTTTTTGTAAAACTATCACTCTTTGTGAATAGCTTTCGTGCGCCCTTTTTTATAAGTTAATGAATAATTATTTTTTAAAAGAGAACGCAGCACTGGGATTTAGTTCATCATGTCGAAGAAGAAAAAACTTGTGAAATTTGTGGCAAAACGTTCAAAAATATCCGTCAAATAAAAGAACATCTTCGAAATCACGATTCGTCCAAGCAGGTCACGTGTGAAACATGTGGGAAAATTTTCAAAAACCCTTATTCTCTCAAAAAGCATTCGCGCTGGCACGGAAATGCTGAGGAAGCATGTCCACTATGTGATAAAAAATTTGTTTATCAAGGTAAAAATATTTTTTTTACCTTAGTTTTTTCGATCGTCACCCCTTGACAAATCATAAATTGGTTGACCCAGCATTTTCAATTGACAAAGATTAAAAGATTTTCGATCCATGAATTTTCAAGAGTTGTTGGAGATTTTTTTCAAAACTTTGATCAAAATTTTCCTTAATTATGATTTTTATCATATTTTTATAAAAATTTTTAGATGCTGTCGAAACACATTTAGTGCGCGTTCACGGTCGTGAACGTAAATTTACTTGCGAATACTGTGGGACTCAATTTATTCATCAAAAACATTGGAGACGTCATATGAACAAGTTTGGTTGAGAAATATGTCAAGTTTATCAATTTTCTACGATATAATAAAACTTTATTAAAGTAAATATTTTAACAGTGAAAATATGGCAATAATAGTGAAAATATTTATTTTCAAACCTTTAACACTACACTTTGTACAGTGGGGTCCCACTCCTAGTGAGTGATTAGCTAAAACACCTTTCCCTAGATTGGAACATAAATTTTTGCGAAAACAATTTTCGGGGGTTGTCATTTTTGGGCTTCATATTTGGGCTAATTTTTTTTTTCTCAGGCGATCCATCAATTTTGGTGGCGCTGTGGAGCGATTGTTATTAACATTTTTTTATCTGATGTCTTAATTTTTTTTTCGACCTGTTTCGGTGGTTAACGAGCTCAGCTACCGCGAATTCAAAACCCGACTTCAAACAATAACAATATTTCATGAATATATTGATCTTAACCCCCGAAGCACAGAAAAAAAGTCCGCGAGGCACGAGAGCCTTTCAGAAGCTATGCTTTGAGCGTGGTTTACAGAAGAGAGATTTTTGAGATCAACCTTCAATTTTTCCTTTATGATCAAGTTGAAGAGTTAAATTTTCTATCTCATGGTAGGCTGCAGGAAATGTATGTTAATCTTAATAACTGCACAGTGCTCTGTTCTACTTAATTCTTGTGTCTGATTGAGTATAACTTTTGAAAATCAAAAATTATTTCTAAATTAGTTAAAAATATTCATGAAAAAATCACATTTTTAAGAAAAATTTGTCAGATTTATTGAAATTATTTGATGATGAATTAGCATATCGAAGCAAATATGGTATAAGAGTGCCACTCTGGCATAATTTTTCACAAATTAAATATTTTTACAACATATAATTTTTCACTCCATGAAAATATTTTGCTCCAGATATAGTCCAGAATGCTATTTTTTGCAAAATTGTACTCAAAACACTTTCCTAAACTGGCTTATTTGAAAATTTAATTCCAGTATTGAGTCAAAAATTATTTTTTCGGAAGTAAGACTTCGGAAAAAATTGCTTTTCAATCAACTCATCATAAAATTTGAACATATTTTCCGAAAAACTATTAGGTTATATTTTTAGATACACATTGTTGAATTTCTAAAGAGAAGTTTCTGCGATCATTTTGGGCTGATTTAAAGTGGCTTGAGACCTAACTATTCTCACCCCAACCCTATTTTCATCATTCTCAGTGTACACCTTTATTTTTAGTGTACACGCGAATATATCCTTACTTGAAAGAGTTAGACCTAGGCTTAGGGAAACTTGTGTCCGGTGTACACCTTTATTATTAGTGTAGACTAAATATATTCTACAGGCGTGAGTCTTTTCGATTTCTCCCTCTTTTTTACCCAGACGGCTAGATAGCCAAAATCTTAAGCAAAGTATAGGCAATTTTGGCTGTCTACCCGTCTTGGAAAAAAAGAGGAGAAATCGAAAAAACTCACGCTGTATATTGAAAGGGTTAGACCTAGTAGGGTTAGGGTAACTTGTGTCCAGTGTACATGATGAACAACGGTGCAAAAATTTTTGTCAGTGAAAAAATAAGGTTGGGGTGAGAAGAGTAGGGTTCCGCAGGAACCCTATTCTTCTTGCACCAACCCTATTTTTTCTTTGACAAACAGTTTTGCATCGTTTCCAGTGTACAACATTATTTTTAGTGTACACTAAATATATCCCTATCTTGAAAAGGTTAGACCTAGAGTTAGGGAAACTTGTGTCCAGTGTACACAGTTGAGAAGTTTTTTTGTCAATAAAAAATAAATCTATAGATTCTAATAGAAAAATAAATCTTCATGTTCAAGCCGTACGAACCATGCAAATCTCAAAATCACTAACCCTAATTTTCTTATTAAAAATTAATTCCTAATTTCAAATAGCTTAATTCTTTTTTAAAAAGTTTATATTTTTACATATTTAAAACTTACTTAATTTTAAAGATAATATTTTGACGTTTGTTTTCTTTATTTATTTTCTGAAATTCTGAATTTTCCCACATGTACATTTTAATTTGGACAGTATTTGAAGGTTTTTTAATACTTTTTATGATATCTACTTTATCCGGGATAAGTTAATAATCTCCTTGGCGTACTCGGCACAATACAATATTTTAATTTCTTGTTTGCCGCCAGCCCATTTAGCGCCTTGAGAAATGCCGCGGTCTCGAAAAAAAGCCCCAGAGAAACGCGCCAACTAGACCCGTGGGTCAACTAGCAACTCCACCTACGCTCGATCTCTGGCCAAGTGCAGAAAAAATGAAAGCAGAAAATCATTTTTTCAAATACTCAAGTAATAAAACTTCCCACCGAGAAAACCTCGAATTAAGGTATTACTATTCACACGCTCTGAAACGGCAAAATGTTACGATTTATCAGACAAAAAAATGGCAAGCAAAAATTTTCCACGAAAAAATTGTTAAGAGAAAATCAATTAATTTTTGAAAGTAAATGATAACTTTTAACCGATGAAAAACTCGAATTAGCCAAGACCTATTCAACGCTTCAAATATCGTGCAAAAAGCACGATTTTTTAAAAAAAAAGTGCAAGGCTAAATCACCACATAATGGCCCTTGAGGCGATTTCTTCGTCCAAACTGGCGTAGATTATTGATTTTCTATTCACTCTACGAGACAAGCATGATTAAATTTTTTCGGTAATCCTTCATTCTTCTGAAAATGAATAAGTTTTTTTAAATAAACTTTGGGATTAATTTTCTTTGACAAAGGAACTTCCATAATCATCGAAAAAAAAAGAACTTCCACTGTCTAGATCCTGCTAAAGTTTATTCAGTTGGTTTATCCGTACCGCTTAATCAAAAACAAGAGACAAATTTATAAACTTTTAATTGTGTCAGAAACACTACATGCTTAGGTCGTTTTTAAGAGTGTCCAACTTAAAGGGGTGGGTGTCGCAATTTGGAGCCTTCCTTCCGGTCCATTTCCCGCCAAACTAGCAAAGATGAATTCCAAAACATTTGTAACTAACAAAACCACTTCGCGGTAATTTTGAATTTAACAGTAATCTGATACAATCCTAAATTACGCCGACACCTACGCTTTTAAAAAGCCTCCTAAAAAAAACACTCAGAATGAATTTTCCTTCTCAATTTTCACCATTTTTTCATTATTTTTTTGTGTCAGGCTCCAGAGAAGCTCACACATAATGCAAAAGCTCAACACATTTTGCTTCTGGCGGACAAAAACGCGAAACAAACTAAAAGTATAATAATTGAAAATGCTCAGTTTGGGAGGCTCAGGCAAAACTTCTCACCCCAACCCTATTTTTTTTATACCTTTAAAAATAAAGGTGCAACTGAGAACGATGAAAAAAAATAGGGTTGGGGTGAGAAGAGTTAGGTCTCAAGCCACTTTAAATCAGCCAAATGATCGCAGAAACTTCTCTTAAGAAATTCAACAATGTGTATCTAAAATATATCCTTATAGTTTTTCGGATAATATGTTCAATTTTATGACGAGTTGATTGAAAGGCGATTTTTCCGAAGTCTTACTTCCGAAAAAATAATTTTTGACTCATACGGCAATTAAAATTTCAAATGAGCCAGTTTTAGGAAAGTGTTTTGAGTACAATTTGCAAAAAAATTAGCATTCTGGACATATCTAAAGCAAAAATATTTTTATGGGAGTGAAAATGATATGTGTGAAAAAATATTTAATTTGTGAAATTATGCCAGAGTGACACTCTATACCATATTTGCTTCGATATCTTCTAATGATCATCAAATAATTCAATAAATCTGACAATATTTTTCCTTAAAAATGTGAATTTTTTCATGAATATTCTTAACTAATTAGAAATAATTTTTGATTCAAAAGTTATACTCAATCAGACACAAGTATTGAAGTAGAACAGAGCACTGTGCAGTTATTTAGATAAACATACATTTCCTGCAGCCTACCATGAGATAGAAAATTTAACTCTTCAACTTGATATAAAAGGAAAAATTGAAGAGTGATCTACAAAATTCTCTCTCTGTAAACCACGCGCAAAGCATAGGCTATGCTGCATAGCCGTCTGAAAGGTCTCGTGCCTTGGCGAAACTTTTTTCTGTGCTTCGGAGGGTTAAGATCAAATATTCATGAAATATTTTATTGTTTTGAAGTCGGGTTTTGAATTCGCGGCAGCTGAGCTAGTTAACCCACGAAAACAGGTCGGAAAAAAATTAAGACATCAAGATAAAAAATGTTAATAACAATCGCTCCACCGCGCCACCAAAATTGATGATCCCTGAGAAAAATGAATTTACCCAAATATGTAAGCAAAAATGACAACCCCCGTTTGTTAAATAAAAAGATAAATTTCTAAATAATTTCAGTTTTCATTATTTTGGAACTAAATTACAGCTGAGCCTAAAAACTTCTTCTAACCTTGTGAAAACATCGAATTCAAATTGTGAAATGTAGTCATTCTGTGTTAAATTAATGGTATCTTGCAGAGCCCTTTCGTCATCGACCGAACTGCCAATTGGATGCACTTTATTTAACTCTCTTTTAAACGATCTCCAAGACACAATAATTTGCGGTCCAAAAGTATTGTCCCAAAACTGGGACGCCTCCGCTTTTGTGATTCTAAATCGGTTCCCAATAAATTTACCACTCGGATATAAGGCTTTGAGCTCAGCAAGCATATGACTGAATTTCGAAATTAGGTGGTATGTTATGTAATTTTTTAGGAGACCTTTATCAGTCTTATAAGTCGAAAATTATACAATATACCGTTTATCGTATCAACAAACGATTTTTTGTATATGAGTCAAATAGATTGTCGAGCGAAAACGTGTTCCTACAATTAACTACAGAGCTCTACCCGATAATTATAATCTGATCTTGTCAGGACAAGTTTCAAACCAGGCTTGTAAAAGGGAAGGGGAAGAAAGGGGAAGGGAACGTTCCCCTCTTCCCTTCCCCGGGTAGGGAAGGGAACCAACCTCAAGGGGAAGAAGGGGAAGGAAAAATTCAGGGGGATCCCTATATTCCCTCAAAATTTGTTTTAAATTGATCAAACAAAGAGCGCGCACCGCTACCCTTTGATAAGTCAAGTGTTATTATCATAATAATAATAAGAAAGTCTTATTCTTTCAATTATGCAGATAACAAATTTTAAACATATTTCTCCTGCTCAATTTTTCACGGAGAGTTCATTTTTTGGCATTTATAATTAATAAAAGTACGAATTAATAAATTTTTTAAAATAGTCATATTTCGGATAGAAGCTAAAAATAGATTAGGGGAGCGAAATAGAGTATATAATTAGTTTCAATGATTCCTAAGCCCCGATTTACCTGGTTCGATATTTTGTTTGTTCAATTTGTCAAATAGAGAAAGTTGACTTGTGGTAAGCAAATTTACATTCAGAACCCCCTTAAGCTAATAATCTTGAAATTGCGTAGGTTTTTAGCAATATCGGCACTGAAAATATATAAGCTAAAAATCTTCAAATTGCGTAGGTTTTTGAAAATATTGGCACTTTTGGCACCAAATATATTGAAGCTAAAAATCTTAAAATTGCGTTGGTTTTTGAAGATATTGTACTTTCGGCACCAAATATATTTCAGCTAAAAATCTTAAAATTGCGTAGCCTTTTTCCGGTAGCCTTTCCCAATTTTCCTCTCCAAAGTCTCAGGAACGACTTGTGAATTTCTAGTTTTTGTTGCATTTCTGAACTTTTTTGAAAAAAAAAAAAATAAAAATTGAAATTTAACGTTTTTTGCAGTATTTCGAGTTAAGTGTCTACATTCGAATTTTGAAAGGTGACAAATAAATTTTAGATCGAAATTGGTACTTTCACTTCAAATTTCTCAAAAATCTTCAAACTTATTTTTTTTTGAAAAAAATCTAAATTAAGAAAATCCTACGCTTTAAAAAACTTAGTGGAAAATTCTCTACAAAATCGGACAATCAAAAAATGTTTCTGAGAAATCTCAATTATCGTCTCCCACATCCTAAAGATATAAAAAATTAAAATTAAAATAACATCCCTTTCATCGGCCTTCGGCCGATTGAGAGCTCAGTTTTCGACAAAATTAAATAAAATATACAATCCCTTTTATCGGCTTCGGCCGATTTGGGGCTCATTTTTCAACAAAATTAAATAAAAAATATAAAATCCCGTTTATGGGCCTTCGGCCGATTTGGAGCTCATTTTTCAACAAAATGGAATACAAATATAATATCATCCTTAATCGGCCTTCGGAGTGATGATTCATCGAAAATACCGCTAAATTTCTCTACATTATTTTACTTGAAATATTCTCCTTAGTATTATATAAATAAATAACACAGTTTTTAATTTACTTCCGGTCAACCGGAAGTGATGAGTCATCGAAAATCACGCCAATTTTTTTTGACAATATTTCACTCTCAAATATACCTCTTTTTAGGGGAAGGGAAGGGAAGGAACGATCCCTTTCCCTTCCCTTTATAGGGGAAAGGGAAGGGAATGGGATGAGGTCAAAGGGAACAAGGGGAAAAGGGGAACGGACACGCAAAAAGGGAAAGGAAGGGGAATAGCCACAGTAGGGGAACGTTCCCTTTTACAAGCCTGTTTCAAACTACAGATAATTGAATTAACTCATATTTATATTTTGCCAATCAATTCGAGGCCCACTATAATTGATTGCCAAATATTACGATGCTAACCTGCGAAAATATTTCTCAAAAAGTTCGCAGTAAAAAAACATATCTGACGATGATTTGAAATAAATCGAAAGCTTTATAAATGTAGTTTTACTATAAAAAAATGCATATAATTTTTAAGGCTTTCAAGATTATGAAATGATCTTCGAAAATGACTCATTAGCGAGCTGAAACTCTTTGAATCGTAGGAACACGTTTTAACTGACACTCTATTGCCTCATATATATAGTACCTAAAATTGTCGCGGGACATTTCTTTCTTTCCAATGTAAACCGTTTTTCCGATTATTGATAAGCTAAACCGGAAGTTCACAGTAATCCATATTTTTTTGATTTTTTTAACCTCCTCACACCCAGAAACGAGAACGCGGAGAACGGGGAAACTGGAAAGATATCAATTTACTATTTGTCACTGATTGAGATCAAGGATAAATTAAGTAAACAACACGTTACATTTTAAATTTCGAAGTTTGTAACTAGATAACTGCGAGAGAAAAGAGAGGTTCACTCACCTTGTATTTCTTGAAAACCCATACATTTTTTACAATGACATATAAGTTACAAATTAGGAGTGAAATTTTAGCTATTGAAAAGTGGTCTCAAATTCGAAATATGATATCTTGATCGCTTACAAAACAATTATTCATATCGCCGCGCGTCGAAATATATGCAGTAAAATGTGAAAAATATTGCTAATCAGCTGAAAACTCAAATCAGTAACACTTATGTTCTATATTGGATCGATTTGTCTTTGTCGGCTCTATGTGGTTAAATTGCCGTTCAATTCTTTCGAAAAATAATTTTTTGAAAATTATTTTTTTCATTATTTTGAGTTTCATAAAAATCACTTGTGAAAAAATTATTCTTCGTATAGAGACTGCAGATAAAATAAACTATATCAAAGAATCCTCAAATACTTTCCTAAAAACTTGCTTCCTCAGAATTTCGATATTATGTATCGTTTTCACACAATTAATTTTTAAGAAATTTTACGAAATTCCTAAAAAAGTAGGAAAAAATAACTTTCGAACGGCTATCGTATAAAATTTTCAACAATATTTTGGAAATAAATTGCAAACTCTATGACATTGTAGGTCTGTGACGATGTATTTTCTGCGCCGTTTTGGATCCCGAAATTTTTTTGCCTTTAGATAGTCAAAGGGTGTGAGGGGGTTAACATGTATCAAATGTATTCTTGATAATTCGGTCGATATCGAAGAAAAAACATGCTGGCTCCAAGTATTTTTTTTATTATTTTTGGAGACTTGCTTTTTTGGAGAATCTGCAATAATCTGACTCACATATATACAATGTTTTTTTCGAATAATGATTATTTGATGATAAAGATATTTTTTGTACGGAACTCGAAACCTCATTAAGACGAAAGTAAATTTAAACTAACCAGAAAATAAGCGACATTTTTGATAAATCCCTTCTAGTCGCACTCTTTGAATTATTCAGATTTGATTTTCCATTTTTAATAAGTTTGGACATAGATCTACATTTTTCGTAAAGATTAGAAGCAAAAGTTTGAAAATAATCGTTTTCGTTTAACACTTGAAATTGCTGGTTGTGTTCATTGATTATTCTTCGTATATGAGCATGGATATCAGGTAAAATGTCCAGTATATAAGGCGGTGAATTATTCAAATCGCTTATCTGAAATAAAAGGGAGATATTTTAAATTTTTGAATTAAAAAACAAATCTAAAGCTTCAAAAAATTAGATATCTATAATAAAATTATAATTTTCTTAATATTCTCAAATTGATGATTTTGAAAAAACTCTGAAAACATGACTTATCCTCACAGCCTTGTAGCAGCTTAAACACATCATGAATTTATTTATCAGAACATTTTCGAATGAAATTATAGCCCATTTCTTGTAATAGTTTTAAATCAAAAAATCATAATTATTGTCACAAAAAGCCAGATTTGTATTCAAACTTCAGCTGAACTTATAATTTATAGCCAATTTATAACGCCGTTTAAACGTTTTTTAGGCAACATTATTTTTTTTCCAATGTTTTTTTCAATGCATTATTTATTAAGCTTTCAGACGCCGGATTAAACTTTTAACCGTAATTTTTACTAATAAAAAATTAAAGCATCATTTTCCGGCCGCAATTGTGGTCTCAGATTTTTTTTCCTATTTTTTGGTAACATAGTTTTGGTCCTTATCAGGTTAGGAGTGTACCAGCGGGGGACTTTTATGAACTTGTTCGACTGGTTTAACTTTCTAGGAGGAATTTTTCCCATGTGAAAATGTCTGAGTTTTATTTACAAAAAAATAAACACCTTTGTCCACAATAAATTCCTGAGAATGTAAAATGTATTTAAAAAAATCTACATGGGTAATATTTATAGGTTTAGCTGAATTTGGCTTATGTGATGTCATTTTTATTGTAATAAAAAAAATTTGATTTAACATTAGCACAATAAATGGAATAATTATGGACAATTATTTTACGCTTATTTTAACCAACGTGTTAAAAAGTAAACTTCGGAGTCTTTACAAAAGTACTTTGATTTATCGCCACTAATTTTATGTTTTTACGACCCCGAAAAAAAGTGCTCATGACAAAAAAACAATGTCTAAAATCCTTCGAGATCCACATTTTGTTAACAAAATCAGAAATTCTAAATGGAACCTCAAAATCGCAGCTATTTTTCTACTCTGTGGAGTAAATTGTGTTTACCAACGGAAAACTAAATGAAGGTTAACATTTTAGATGAATTTAATAGTTTCCAAAATGATGATTTCTATTATTTTTTTGCCATCGACGTATAGTTAAACTTTTGGCAAACTCTTTTTCGATCAATTTGGAATCGCAAAAATTTTGGAAAAGCATTTCTTAAAAAATAAAAAAAGACCCTCCCTGAAGATTCCTACAAAATGGATATTTTATTTTTCCTGAATTTTAGTCTTCCGCAAAAATGCTTCCCACTGTGGCCACTCTAAACCTCTTTCGAATGATTATTTCGTTAAAATTTTCTGGGATAATTGCAAGTGAGGTATCGTCATTATAAGAAATTGCTGACAATGTTTCCAAAAAGATTTACAAACCATATTTTTTCACTGCCTACAATTAAAAAATGTTTATCAAAAAAAAGTTTTGCCGTGCCTAGCTTACTGGAAAGTTTTTTTTAAAAATGCTGAGATCAAATTTACCTTTTGACAATTTTTCATTATAGTGTCCATTTTATTTGTAATTTTTTGAAAGAAAACATTATTGAAAGTCGGCGGCGGTGTTTCCCCATTTATTCTCTCACGTCTCGGTAGGAGAGATTCGGCAATGGACCTGATTGAGTTAATTCGACCCACATTATCCATCATGTCTAAGGGTTAATTTCGCATAAATTTTAGGGTTTGAACTTTTTAGCAAGTTTTTCGACCTCAGTTTCTTTTCTCTTTTTTTAAAATATTTTTATTAACAAAAAGACCATGGGTATTGATTCATGAATGAATCAGTATATTTTAATTTCTACCAATAGCGTTCCTTATTTTCCTAGCACCAATGAGAAGGCGGGATGGACTGAAGGGGTTTCGTTTGCAAAATATACGTTTTTAGTAGTAAGAGATAGAATTCAAAGGTTTTTTAGAAGTGGGAATGGTTTATTGATTACGAAAATAGCTGTGCAAAAATAACTAGGAGATTTGGCTATCACAATGATTATTTTTACAAGTGCACTCGTCTAAATCAGATATATTTATCACTATTTGAAAAGTCAAAAAATGGAACTCGATTTCATTGGCTCATCTTGTAGAGATTTTTCGTTTTATGCTTTAAAATAAGGTATAAACGGCAAATAGCAATTTTGCTTGACAAAAAAAATATATTGTTTATTGTAGAGAAAAAAAAATAACTTTGGGAATAAAACATTTTTTAAAGTCACTTGCAACCCTGTCAAAAATTGAAAACCGTTTTCTGACTTAAAAAAATGTTTTATTTCCAAAGTTATTTATTTTTTATTCTCTAATATAGGCATTATAAATTTCCTTTGTCAGGCCAAATGAGTTTGCCGTTCCTACCTTACTTTAAGATGAGTTAGGAACGGCAAAACGTTTTTTGGTTAAGTTTCCTTGAATTATTTTTGAATTGTACCCCGTGAAAAATATTATGTTCAGTATTATTTTTTTTTTAATATTGAGCAAATTGCTAAAAAGTGGATTTTCATTTTTAAGCAGTTTGCTGACGATTTTTTCAATAAAAATTTGTACTGAACGTAATAGTTAAAACAAAAAACGTAAATACGGGCTCATTTGAAAATAATTCAAGGAACATCGATACTCTTACTTTTGAAATTCTATTTATTTGGGCACAGTAGATTAAGAATTTATATTTTTTTAGAGTCGAATTGGGCCCCGAATTTCAAATATGAGATTAACTGTTATTTTATAAAAAATAAACCTGATAAATGTCTTAAAATTAAAAGTTTTTGACCTTTTTAAAAGTATTGGACTTTTTTTTGGTCTGTGTTTTGGTGGGAGTTAAAAATATATAAAATGACGTGCTTTTAGCGTGATCGTCTACGCATCTTTTATTGAAAGAACTTACCACTTGTATCCATAATTCCAGCAACCATAATTCTCTGTAACCAATTTATTTTTAAAATGACTGATAATTTTTGTAAGAATAATTTCTTAGATAAGAATGGCGGTTGAGAAAGGCGAAAAACGTAAATTATCTTTGACGACATCGAAAGATAAAAAATCTGATGAGAAAAAGACCATTTCAGACATTCCCAAGCGCAAAAGCACCGAATCTGGATCTGGGACCACCGCTGAGAAAAAGGTCAAATTGGAGCGAAAATTGTCAAGTTCAGATGTCAAACGAGAACATTCGAGTGGAGCTGCAAAATTAACTAGAAAAACTACGACTACAAGCTCGAAAGTGACTGATAAAGATTCGAAAAAGGAGAAGAAAAGTAAGCCTTTAGAATGAAAAATAAATAAATTTTATGCATTTTATGAACCTTGTAAAAGTCGATTTTAGCGGTTTACCTGAATTCGGAGTTAACTGAATTCTTACAAAAAATCGAAATATCGGTTAAACATAATATCTAAAAAGACCCCGAGACACCTCAACAGTTTATTTAGCTTTTATTTGGCTTTTTATGTATTTTGGAATATGCAAATCACCTAGCCGTTTAGAGGTATCGGATAATTTTAAATCAAAAATATAAAAGCAATAGCTCGTTTTGTAGAAGGGTATTGTTACAAAAAAATGTATGTTCCAGTTGACGGCTTTTTACTAACTGCATTACAGCGGCCGTTGTATTGTGGTACCGATTTCTGACGAGACACCACATCCGAAGTCGAAAATTTATTTTTGAGGTACCCAGGGAGGTTTGGGAACAAAACTTGGCGGGTTTGTCCTCAAACGCTGAAGAAACCGGTTTATTATACCGGAATTACGGTTAAAATAAAATCCCGGATCTAGGGAACCGTAGCCCTAAGGAGTTCATTTTAGCACCAAAGTCACAAATATTGTCTTTCAGGCAATATTTCAGGGTCAAATTTTGTAATATACACCAATGAAGATCATATACCAAAAATCACCTATGGGCGGTCATATCATATCATATGAAAGAAAATTGTATGCGTTCCAAAAATATATTATAAATTTTTTTTTTGATGTAATATGATCCCGGGAATGTAATATTGGGCATTTCGGGCCCTCTAAGTGTTCAAAACCTGATATTTTTTGAGAACGCAGCCTCCTAGAGTTGATTTTCAGCAGCCAAAGACTCTTAAAGTTTTTCAGCGAATATTTTCATGGTCAAAATTTTGGTTAATATGACTCCGAAAGGTCAAATTACCAAAAATGACCACCTATGGGGTCATATTATTAAGTATCATATGAAAAGAAATTTTATGGGAACGGATTCCAAAAAAAATATAAAAAAATATTTTTGTTGATGTAATATGACCCTGTTGTTGACCGGAAAACTAGAGATTCGCATTTAACCTTAAAACCCCCGTAGTGTCTCTAATTGGAACTTTCGTTTCCCTGATGGCCCTTAATGCGCAATTTAGGACCCTATATCATGGTATTGAAGGACAATTACAAGTGATCGGAGTCGAATTTGTAATTGACGTTTGTGCCGTTTTTTTTCAAAAATTTTTTAACCTGTACTTATTTTTTGCAAAAATTTTACAGTACTTATTTTTTGCAAAAAAAAAAAAAGTTATACTCATCAAAAAAGCCTTGAGCGGGGGAATCAGGAAAAAATTCTTTAGGCTTTTTTCCAATTACACCATAGTTCCCAAAATGGATCACGGCACCGTATATTCAAGTAATAAGGTTGGTTTTAAAGTTAGTACTGTTTTTTTTTTTTTCCAAAAATACTTAAATCTAATTTTTCGAAAAAAGTTGAAGTGGTTCTTAACCTCCTCACACCCAGAGGAGAAGGGAAACGAGAACCTTCGACCTCACACCGAAAAGCCTATCTCTAAAGCAAATACTCTGAGCGCTTTATCAGCGGGGGGGGGGAAAAAAAAAAAAAACTGGGGGAAAGATATCCAATTTACTTATTTGTCACTGATTAGATCAGGATAAAATTAAGTAACAAACACGGTACATTTTTAAATTTTCGAAGTTTGTAAACACGATAACTGCGGAAGAAGAGTAAAAAGAGATGTTCACTCACCTTGATTCTTGAAAAACCCTACATTTTTTACAATGTACATAAAGTTTTACAAATTTAGAGTGAAATTAGCATATTAAAAAAGTAGGTCTCTTAATTTCGACAATATGATATTGATCTTAACAAAACAATTATTCATATCCGCCGCGCGTCGAAATATATGCGAAATATGTGAAAAAATATTAGCTAATCAGCCAAAGAAAACTACAAAATTCAGTACCACCTTTATGTGTCTATATTGACCGATTTGTCTTTGTCGCTCTATTTGGGTTAAATTGACCGTTCAATTCATTTCGAAAAAAATTTTGAAATTATTTTTTTTATTTTTGGTTTCATCAAAAATCACTTGTGAAAAATTCATTCTTCGTAATAAGACATGCGCAATAAAAATACAACTTTACTATCAAAAGAATCTCACTTAAAATACTTTCTTAAAAACTTGCTTCATCAAATTTCGATATTATATCGTTTTCACACAATTAATCTTTTTTAAGAAATTTTGACAGACATTTCCTAAAAAAAAGTAGGAAGAAAAACTCAACTTATCGAACGGCTATCCGATATATAAATTTTCACACATATTATTTGGAAATAAAATGTGCAAACTCCTATACATATTTGAAAAAATTGATAGGTCTGTGACGATTGTTATTTCTGCGTCCGTTTAGGCTCCCGAAAATTATTATTTTTGCCTTTAGATTAGATCAAAGGGTTGAGGGGGCTGGGGGGTTAAGAAGTTTTTAAGAATTTCTTTTCCATTACACTAAAGTCAAGAAACGATCACGTGAACCTTCAATTAGTGAAAATAAGGTTTTGGTTCAAGTACACAAATAGTGAGTCATTTTTACTAGAGAATTTTGTTTGAAAAACATTCAATTTTTTTGCAAAGCCCCTTTTAATACGCAAAAGTGGTGACGTATAATTTTTTTTTAAATTTTGGAAAAGTGGTCAAATAAACCCATTAAATTGGGTTACTTATGCACTTGTTTGTGAGAATCCGGCGAAAATGGAGAGCAGTTATTTTTTTAATTTTTTTTTATATCACATTTGATGAACTTTTTATAAAATTTTTTTTCACAAATTGTTTTAATAGGACTGTTTAAGAGAATTTCTCTGAATAATATGATTATCATTGAAAAAAAATATATGTTAATAATGAATCTTCGCTTATATGTTGATTAAAACGTCTGCGGGAACGAAGTCCAGAGACACTTACGGGGAGTCCAGAGATTGTCGGCCCACTACGGGGATAATCGATTAAACTCGTAATCCTTTGAGCCGATTTGGTGCTCATTTTTTTTTAACAAATGTTATATTAGATTTTGCATTTGTTTTATATTAATTAAATACTGAAAACACGAAATAAATCGCTATATTTTTGATCAGCGTTGACCGACGCCAAAAATTTTTCTTTTCATGGATTTTTTATTCCATTTTGAATATATATTCACCCCCTAAGAAGTTTCACAACAATCCACCCATTTATTTCTATAAGTTCGAAAAATTAATGGTGGGACACGCTAATCATATGCTCTTATCACTGGGATTAATTTCGGACGATTTCAAAATATGAAATTATCATTTATATATAAAAATTAAATTTCCACATTTCATTGTTTAGTCATCAGTTGGGGTCATTTATTACATTTTAGGAAAAAAAAATAAATTTTAATATTTTTGAATCGCGAAAGAAAGTTATATTATCGAAATAGGGTAATATGACCTCATTGGAGCCATTTTGTAATTTGACCCCCTGTTGATATACAGAATATTGACCCCAGACGAATTCTCCCAATTCTTAAGGCCAATTGTACTGAAATCGACCACCCAAATCTTTAATATATCTCGAGATACGGGTTGTTTTTAAGGTTTTTAATGTTCGATTTTTTGTTTAGGGTTATTACGGGGTCATATTTTACATGACAAAAAAATAATTTATATATTTTTTTGGAATCCTTCAACTGGAATTCCTTTCTCGAAATAAGATGTAATTGACCTACATCGGAAGACTATTTTTGTAATTTGACCCTCAAGAGGTCATATATACAAATTTGACCCCAGAACGATTCTTCGAAAATTTCTTAAGGACCGATTGGTACATAAAATCGACACCAGATCCATTATAATATCGAGTACCGGGATTTTAGTAATTTTAACCGGTAATTTCCGGTTATACCGGTTTCTCAGGTGAGACAAAAACCCACCCGCCCAAGTTTTGTCCGAAAAACGGGTACCTCCAAAAATAAATTTCGACTTCGGGATGTGTCGTTGTCAGAAATCCGGTACCACAATACACGGTCGTCAATGTAATGCCAGTTAAAAGTAAAAAGCCAACCGTCAGTCTAGAGCATCTCACCGAAATAAATAGCCTTGTGAATAAACTCGACAATATTATTATCAGAATGCCCATAAAAATGTAAATACAATTTCAGAAACTTTGTGGAAAAAAAAAATAAAAAATCCGATACCAATTTTGAAATTTCGGACTCCTTTATATCTTTCAAAAATAAAATAAAGCTAATTTGCTCAATATGTTTCGGGAGTGGTTTCAAATTTTTTTTTGTTAATTTTTAAATCGCATAAAAATCTTCAAAAATTTATAATTCTAAAATTTAAATATGAAAAGTTAAACGACTTTTATGGGGCTCAGTTATTCTATATCAAAATGTAAGATGTTCACTTTCTTATAGAAATGTTTCCCGATTTTTCTGAAGAGGATATAATCGAAGAAGAAAACGTTACATTCGAAATAGTGTCAAAGGAGTTTTCATCAACCGTGGATAAAATCAAAGAGACAATGAAACATATCATCGAACTGAAAAAAGATGGATTAGAAGACAAAGATAAATTGTCACAGGTAAATTTGGTAAATGTATCTTTAGCATGATGTTTTGAATTGGATGAAAACGCGAAAAAATTGTCCATGCTCAATATAGCGCCGCCGGTGAATTTACAAATAGAACTTTAATTTTTGATATTTTCGGGGCCTTCCCTGTTAGTTTCATGAAAAACGTTACAGCAGTTTTCGAGAAACCGATAATGTATTGTGAAAAACCGATAAAATACCAGAAATTGGAAAACGGGCTTTTGTTACAAAACTGAAAATATAATGACCCCCAATATCAGAAAGATTGTATGTGCCGAATCCGATTTATCGCAAACTCCGTTTGTTGGTACTTAAAAACGGGCCACAATTGTATCTGATATTAGAGGTCATAATGTAACTTTTCACTGGCCGTTGTAGCAGAGCCGGTTTTTCGATTTACAGTATTTCACCGGTTTGTGACCAGAAATTATCTGTTTATTGAAAGCCGCTGTAACGTTTTTCATGTAACTAACAGGGAATTCTTTAAAAAATATTAAAAATGAAATTCAACCAGGTGACATGATTTCTCTGTTTTCTGAATGTAAAGGTGAACTTGCATGAAGATTGTAGCATAGGGGTAGAAAATTGTAAAGAAAAATCTTAAACTTCAGTGAATTCCGTGGGAGAATTATTAGTTTTTAAGACTCAAATATATTTCGTGCGCATAAAGTGAATGCTCTAAAAAATATGCTCCTGGAAAAAGTTCTGAGTTATCTCGAGCTAAAATTTTCAATTTAGCTTCGAAGCGAGGGTTGTTTGAATATCAGCTCAATGAAACGATTAAACCGATTTTCGCAAATTTGTACCAAAAAAATCAGAGAAAATACGAAGAATATTTTACAAGATTCTGATTCGCATTTTCTAAAACTTCAAAATCTTCAATATCAAGCTCATCATTTGAAATCAGAAATAGAACAATGTCTTGGTTTTCAGTCACTCCATAAGTCCCTAAATATGGTAGATGTTGAAGGTAAGAAAAATTTTTTAGGTTCATTTGTACTCCAAAAAAGAATGAAACAAATACCGATTCCGAAAAGTTTAACCAGTTAGGGAACATCCCTATACTTTACTAAAGGTCGTTTTTTTTATTTAGGACCACTTAAGTCACATAAATGATTTCGACTGGGAGAACTAGACAAGATAGCGACAAATGGTTTTCTGCATGTGTAACCTTGGAAAAAAATATGAGGTAGAAAATTTGTTTGGCTTCCTAGGTTGATCACGTGACCGGAAATCAGTCATCGAAATTGCTCAAAATGACCGAAAAACCCGTTTTTTTGCGAATTACCGGTGAACCGGTAATCATCTGAGAAAAAGAAAAATCGCTATCTAGTCTGGTTCTCTCAGAACAGATACCCCTTAAGTGGTCCTACCTAAAAAAAAACGACCTTAGAAAGCTACATTGTAGATAATAATTGCTTATTTTGTAGTTAAATTCGAATTTGAAAAAGTTATACATTTATGTATAACACAAATCAAATACAGCCAAGTTTAATTTTTTTAAATATAGCATTCTAAGTTGTAAAATTAAAAAAAGTTTCCAATATGTTATTTTTTGATATTTCAAAACCATAATAATTCGAGTCTATGAAAATAAATAGAAAAAGTGAGTTTCGAATTTTTTCTGCAATTATGCCTTTTGGGGCTTTTATAATTATAAGCAGAAGTTGAAAAAACACCTCCAAGAACCTTGTACCAGTTAGGGAAAAGTTCAACGTTTCGTTTCCCGAAAAGTTTAAATTACAAAAGCTCCATAATGAACAAAAAATTATAGATTTCCAACTTGATGCACCGGATGAACTCGCAAATGCTTGTGATGGATCTGAACATGAACTCACTAAAGCTCGACTAAAGTTTGAATTACTCCAAAGAAAACAGTTGGAAGAAGATTTACAAAAATCGAAAGAGAACCGCGAAAAATTAGACGACCTGGCTAATATCAAGAGGACAAACTTAAATAATATTCGACCACAAGTTCAAAACATTCTTCAAGGTAGGTTATGTAGAATTTTTAATAGAAAATTATGAACTTTTCAGAAATGAATCAAACTAAAACTCACCTAAAATGCAATTTTATTAAAATGTAGCGACCACTTTTATCAAAATTTTTAATTAAACAGTATGTAATTTTTTGTTCGACAAAAACAAAAGATAGGTCTATAAAATGCATGCTGGCATCCTGTGATTTTAGGATCATTAAAAAATAATACATATGTCGTTTTTTCTGACTCCACTTACTGGGATTTTGGCTAGGATAACTAGACAAGATTGCGACAGACGGATTTTTGGATATGAAATCCTTGGAAAACGTTGAAAATTTTTCGCTTCTTAACTTAAGGGGGTTGTGGGTGTAGAATGGTGNACTTCTCCAGCTAGACTGGAAGAGTCGATAACGGGTAGATAGGAATAAATAAGAAAAAAAATACTGGAGACTAAAACCTTCTCTTGTTACTGCAAGTTAAAATTTTCAATTCTGAGCAAGGGTAAATCACTGCTGCTGCTCTAAAAAACCGGTAAATATATGTACTTCTATTCACAAAATTTGATAATACTCGGTCAATTTTGCTTCAAATTGAATCATATTAATATATTTTAAAACGTATAAATGTGGGTGTAAAGGATAGATCTACAAATTGGCATTTTTGGAATTACTGCTCAAGATTCAGATTTTCCTGAAATAGCTCTGCAAAATTGAAAATCAGACATGACCACCCTTTTAATCCGGAAAAAATAATTTCGATTTATATTTGACACAATATAAATTTGTTTGACATGATTAAATAATTTTATTGCATCCCTGAAAAATTCCCATACTATTAGTTATAGGTCTATTTATAGGGTCGATAGTGAAATGTATAAAAATGTATAAATTTGAGATTTTTGAACATGAACAGGCGAAAACAAGAGTTTTAGAATTCCAATGTTTTTTCTGGATCAGATTATTAAGGTCGAATTCTTCAAAATCTGTCTATGTTCAAAATCTCAAATTTATACATTTCACTATCGACCCCTATTTATAGTGGTCACTATTTGTAGTTAACTGATAGAATTTCTTAGCCGCAAATAATGTTCGAACCAAAATGGGACTTGGAGGCGTCGTTGGAATTATTGGCGAAGCTGCTAGTTTCCTCACCGAACCACTTTCAATGATCTATAAAGCTGGAATCGCTTTCAATGAGTCAAACCCAGAAAAAATTGCTGTTTCTGTCAAGGGAGACGAAAAAGAAGCGATCGAAATGAAAGAAAAAGGTTATTTTTTACTCCTTTTCACAATGTAATGTTTTCAATTTAATTTTTAGGATTTGAAGATGAAGAAGGGGAAAGAAAAGAAAGCGGAGAGGGAGAGGATGGTGGTCGACGATCAAGAAGAAAAAAGAAAAGTCTTAAAGGATGGTTTCCAGTCTGGGTTGAATGGAAAATTGGACAAAACGTTGTTCAGTTTAGACACTCAACGCTCAATCGACAAATTTATGGTAAATATTTTATCAATTTATTATTTTTTTTCTGAATTGAGTAGCACATTTGAAATCAGGCATATCAGATTGGTTAACTCACAAGAGTCAATTTGTTTATTGACAAAGGTAGTTTTTTTTTAGGTGCGACAGATTTGACCGAGTCACCACAGACGAACCGTATGAAACGTTTTTTGCATTCAACTGGAAACTAAAAAAGCTCAGGCCAAAATTTTTTGGTTTATTTTTGCTCTGCCGGTTAACCGGTAATTCTCGGTTTAAACCGGTTATTTGGGATTTCTCCTAAATAATAGAGTTTATTATTACACACAAGTACCTGCAAAACATGTTATATCGTCCAAATTTCAATGGAGAATTCTTTAACATCAAAAATTTTAATATTTTGCATACAGCAACTTCCGGTTTTAGGGAGAAATAATGACTCATCATCGAAGAATTAAATTTTGTCATTATGAAAAATCTTGAGAAAACTAAATTTTATTTTTCAGCCATGAGTCTTAGAATTTCTTCTTGTTTCATTTAATACCCATATTTGGGCAATTCCGGTCATTCGAAAATCTCGAATTTTGGCCTCAGCTTTTTTAGTTTCCAGTTGAATGCAAAAGAATGTTTCATACGGTTCGTCTGTGGTGACTCAGTCAAATCTGTCGCACCTAAAAAAAGACTACCCAACGAAAGCACGCAATTCTTTAGGTCTCTGACGTCAAAGTTATACGAGACCAGCATGTATAATTTTAGATATAGCCCACACATACGGTATGTCACATACCGTATGTGACATACCGCAAAATTTTAAACTATCATAGCGATTTAAAATCAAAATTTTCAATATATTTGGTTTTAACCATTAGGGCCTCGGTGCATTTTGACAGATTTGCACTTTTTCAATTTTTTTTGTCTTGATAAGAAACTTTTTGCCACTTCAAAATTTTCGGATAAAAACTTTTTCGAACACAAGTTGGCACTTTTCAGCTTACTTTGTATAATCTGAATTTCTTCAGATTGATTATTTTTACTTTATAAATCGTCTTTTGAAAAAACACTCAAAAAACGCGCGTTTGCTATCGAAGGTGTTTAAATTACAGTAAAATTTATTTTTTATTAATTAGAAGCCCTGAAATACGGTCCTGTCCACAGTTGAAAATTTATTTAAATTCATACGATTTTTAAGGCAAAATCTAAAATTTAAATTTTTGAAAAAAGTCGAAAAAAACCGAAATTTTAGCACATCAAAAAAATATTTTTTTTTCATGAGCTAACCCCCACCTGCACGAGAGTGTTTCAGAACACATACATAGTATTTACTTAGATTGCTGACCGCAAAAATAGCTTTTACGGTGATGTTGTTTAGAGCTTCGAAATCCTGGCTAGTGCCATCATTATGTTTTTGAATATTTTTTTTCATTTTTTTCTAGAGAATTCAGAGTGTAGCGCAGCCGCCCCTTGGAAGGTGTAATATTGCAAAAATGTTGATTGCAAATCATTTTCTGGAAAAACTATCCAGGTACAGTATATTTAAGCTTCACAGTCCCCTCAGTTGAGACGATACAAAATAAGCTGAAGATTTGAACCCTTTTGGCGGCTTCAGATATGACAAAAAGATTTTTTGGCCAACAAATTTCCGACGACCAGTTGTGCCATATGCCAAAAATCGGCTTCGAAGAATGTGCGATGTTCTCAGGAATGACTTTAAACTTTTACCGTCAATTTCCGGTCATAACCGGACGTCCGTCGTGAAAATCAAAAAATTTTGGTTCTTGGAGTTTTTCATTGTGCAGTTTGATGCAAAATCCTTTTTTGGAGATAGCTTGGTTCCGTCTCAAT
>SCLH01002092.1:38772-49064 GCA_004367855.1 Oikopleura vanhoeffeni
AAATTAATAATTTATGGTTTTTTAAATTGCAAGCAGTTCAGTGCGTTTCAACATGAAAAATCATTACCTCAAAGGGTGTTTTGAAGCCGATTTCACTACCAGGTGGTGCCGTGTCGTTTAAAATTAATAATGCCAAAAGATTTTGACTTGAAAAACTATCCCTATAAGTATTATTTTACATTTGATATTTGGTTCGCAGTCACGAGCATTAGACGAAATAGACTCTTTCACCACCAGGTGGCGCCCAGTGTCAAAATTACATAAATGCCAAAGTTTTCCCCTCCAAAAGGTCACGCCTAGTAAGCTATATTTCTGTAGATCATTTATCTTGTTCCAGTACTGTTTTACTGCATTAAACCAAAAATTGCATTTAATAATTGCATTTGAATAATAAAAAAATAAGGGGGAACTATCGGGGGTTCTGTTCCGATACTTTCCGAGATGTAATAAATTTAAAGCGAATCGACAAGGTTGGGTTACCAATTGAGCAAGTCTCGGTTAAAATAAATTTTTGTTAATTCTTTGATTTGAAAGAGGGCTTCGATGAATTTCTCCCAAACCGTATTTTATTCAAGAAAGTTATGATCAGAGTATAAACAAGAGCGCAAAGAAACAAAACGAAGCAATATAAATATATGAAAGTAGCCTTCGCCAATATTTTCAGCTAAGGTAATTTTTTTTTTTAGAACACCAGCTGAGGTTGGACACTCTCACTTGAGAAAACGGAACAAGATATTCAGCCAAACATTTTGCATCAAACACAATTAAAAACTCCAAAGGCCAAACTGGTTATTGACTTTTCCAACGGATGTCCGGTGTATACCTGAAATAGTGCCGGTAAAATTTAAAATGAGTCGATTCTGAGGAACACCACACATTTCTTTGAACTAATTTTTTGGAATTATATAACAACTTTTCGTCAGAATTTTATGTGACGATATTCTTTTTGTCATCTGACACTCGTAAAATAGGCCAATTATTTTATATATGAAGGGGAAATTTCAGCAGTTTTGATACTCTCTCTCCGTGTGTAATGGTTTACGTTTTGGAGATCTGACGGCGTTCGGTGATTTGTGAGATTCGAATCCTGGCTAGTTGCCATCATTATTTTCTCTTAATATTTTTTTCATTTTTTCTCTCAGAAGAATCGAGTAGCGCATCCCCCTGAAGGTGTAATATGCAAAAATGTTATTGCAAATCATTTCTCGGAAAACTAATCCAGGTTAGTATATTTAACAGCTTCACAGGTCCCCTCATTTGAGGACGATACAAAAAGCTGAAATTTGACCCTGTTTGGCGGCTTAGATATGACAAAAAGATTTTGGCCAAAAATTTCCGCGACCAGTTGTGCCATATGCCAAAAATTCGGCTTCGAAGAATGTGCGATGTTCTCAGAATTGATCTTTTAAACTTTTACGCGTCAATTTCCGGTCATAACGCGGACGTCCGTCGTGAAAATCAAAAAATTTTGGTCTTGGAGTTTTTCTATTGTCCAGTGATGCAAAAATCCTTTTTTTGGAATATCTTGTTCCGTTCTCAATGAGAGTGTCGAAAACCTCAGCTGGGTTGTACTAAAAAAAAGTACCTAAGGATTCAAAAAATTTTGAACAGAAATGAGAAAATTTTCAAACTATTTCTTATATATTTTTGACACAAGAATTCACTAAACCATGTCATGGTTTTCAAAGAGCATATAAATATATTGTAGTCACCTAGTTCGAAAAGTTAAGTAGCCATTTTGTACGAGTTTTTTTTCCGTTTGATTTGGAAACATACTATATATTGAAAAAAAACTTTTGAGACGAAAATAAAGCATTTTTTCATAATGTTCGGAACTTTTATCGATAAATTTCTCATAATTTGGCGAATTCGAAAGTT
This sequence comes from Oikopleura vanhoeffeni, assembly GCA_004367855.1. Taxonomy (NCBI): domain Eukaryota; kingdom Metazoa; phylum Chordata; class Appendicularia; order Copelata; family Oikopleuridae; genus Oikopleura; species Oikopleura vanhoeffeni. The sequence continues at coordinate 40,651 of SCLH01002092.1, forward strand.
TAATTAGAGCTCAAAAATTTTCTTAAAAAGCCCATAATGCAAAATTTCGCTACATGTAGTTACATAAAGTTGCCTGGATACTGTAACATCACTATTGCATGGTAATTTTGAGAAGAATATATTTAATCCAGTGAAAAGTTTTCAGTCAAGAGCTCGATATTCAGTATCTGTCAAAATGCCCGAGGCCTTTAACCGAGTAATGTCTTGAAGATAATTTTTCTTATCGAAGCCTTAATTTTTTGGAGTTTAGGCTAACATTCTTTTTCTGCCGAAAATTAGTATAAATGCTAATTAATTACACTTCTCAGGGAGGTATAATTATACATCTGATATCATTTTTAAGTCTCACGATTGCATTGTGGGAGACATTAAAAATTTATACTTACAATATACTCTCCTCTCTCACAAAACCTCAGCTGGGTGTACTAAAAAAAAAGTTACCTAAGGATTCCAAAAAATTTGAACAAGAAATTAGAAAAATTTTCAAAATATTTCTTATTATTTTTGACCAAAAATCACTAAACCATGTCATGGTTTTTCAAAGAGCATATAAAATATATGTAGTCACCTAGTCGAAAAGTTAAAGTAGCCATTTTGTAGAGTTTTTTTCGTTGATTTGAAACATATATATATTGAAAAAAAATTTTGAACGAAAAATAAANCATTTTTTCATAATGTTCGGAACTTTTATCGAAAATTTCTCATAATTTGTCGAATTCGAAAAGTTTAATTAGAACTCAAAATTTTCTTAAAAAGCCATAATGCAAAAATTCGCTACATGTAGTTACAAAAGTTGCCTGGATTATGTAACATCACTTTGATGGTATATTGAGAAGAATATATTAATCCAGTGAAAAGTTTTTCATCAAGAGCTCATATCAGTATCTGTCAAAATGCACCGAGGCCTTTAACCAGTAATTGCTTGAAGATATTTTCTTCGAAGCTAATTTTTTGGAATTTAGTACAACTTTTTTTTGCCGAAAATTTATTGTAATTTTACACTTCTCAGGGAGTTAAATTACAATCTGTTCATCTTTTAAGTCCAAGGATCTGTGGAGCATAAAATATACTTACATTGTAGTTTTTCAAGAGGAAATGTTTGAAAACGAAACTTTCGTCTAAAATTTCAAGGGTGTCAAATTACAAAAAAAAATATGAAGAATAGTTGCCAAAAAATTAGCTTCGAAGGATATATCCGCATATGCGGTTTTCTCAGAGCCTAATTTTTACCGGTGAATTTCTGTTATTACTAGACAATTTTGACCGTGGCCGTATTTTTAAAAACAAATGAAGTTTATTAGTTTTTTCGGCAAGTAAGGGCTGTTTTTTTAGGACCCTCTAATTGACCGGTGCGATAGTTCGGAACTGGTACATACGCCGTCATTATGGTCTTTTTGAAATTTTGGCCATTATATCGAAGATCCTGCCTAGTGTAATTTTTATCTTGAGCGTCATCACTTTGAGCCAGTGTCCAATCATAATACCCGATTGTCAACTCAATTCAAGGATCCCGCGATTTGATTGGCCACTTTATCAAATTGATGACGCTCAAGATAAAAATTACACTAGGCAGGATCTTCGATATAACTTTCCAAGCCACATCGCGCTACATAGCCGTTTTCCCCGTAATTATCGGTTTCTCGAACACCGCTCTAAGAATTTATGTTGAAAATATAAGAACCGATCAAAAAAAATGTAGCAATACTGTATTACCAATACATTTTTTCTTTAGAATGTCATAATTAATTATGATCCAAATAAATATTTTATTCTCAGCCGAAAGTTCAAAAGAATATCACCAGCCACATTTATCTGGTCTCTACTCAGAAGACTCTGGTGCTGCTGAGACCTCCTCAAGTGCAAGCGCTTTTGGCCGCTCTTATTACTGGGCAGCCAAATTAGGCGGCATCGCAGACTTGCAGAACGGCGAAAGCTTCAAGAATTTCGTCTCGGACTTAATAGATAGAATTGAAAAAAGATTCACGAATAAGAAGTTATTAGACTCACATTTAGCAGTTTTAACGAAGAAAGAACTGCCAGTTAATTTCGAGTAAGTTTGCTATAGCATGTATATTCAAATATATACAGTTGTAAATAAGCAGGACTTCAAATAACTTAATTTTTAGCCATGAGTTTTTGAACAAAAATTTATTTTATATAAAAAATCTCGCGACATAAGATGAGATTGAAACCGACGCTCAGCCCTATTCAAATGTGAGATAAACTATTATTTCAAAAAAATTAATCTTGGAATTTTCGACCACCTCAGACAGGTATTCTGAGAGTTAAAATCTGTTGAAAAATATGAAAATTATTTGAAAGTTGGGCTTTTGAATATATATTTCCATGAATTATTGATGAAAACTTCCAAGATTCAATTTTTCGAAAAAATATTTTTTTTACGATTTCCATAGCGTCGGTTTCAATCGAAATGTTATAAATAAATTTTTGTTAAAAAATAATTGCTAAAAATTTAGTTGTTGGGAAAGTCCTGCTTAAATTAATTGTAGGTAATGAGACAAAAATAGAACAATTTATGACGTATTTTTTTAGAAATACCGTACTAAGTATTGCTCTTGGAACTTTTGCTTCATTCGAGCCTGTAGTGGAATTTGAATCTGCACGAAACATCAAGCCGTATGAAGATGGAAAAGTTTACCAAATTGAAATTGACAGAAAACTAGAAAAAAAATTCATTGTTTTGTGCTCAATTTCACCAAATTATCCGATAGATCCACCGAGATTATCAATTACAGATTCTGATAATAATACGGCCGCTACGTCGAGTCAATTACAGTATTTAGAAGAATATGTAAGTTTTTGAAATAGAAAAAAGCTACCTTAGTATCTCATTAATAATTAATTTAATTAATAAAAAATGTCATGTACAAATATTAACTACGGAAATATGGCCCAATTTTTATTTGAAAAACTAAAATAAGGTGATAAAATACTCGTCGGAAAATTCTCTACAAAATAGGTGATGATAAAAGTCTGTTTGGAGACCTTCAGATATCGGTCAACGTCAAATCCTTAAACAAAGTATTCTACATTCACTTGAAAAAATCTGAACATAAAGTTAATGGAAGGAGATGAAATTTTATTGAAAAAGATGTATCTGAAATATCTGCAATATGTTTGGCGCTCGAGAGCGCATTCTACTGTTAGTGTCTCCCAGCAATAATTATTGACATTATTAGTTTCCCATAAGTGTTAAGATTAAATTAAATTTCCACTTTACTAAAGTATATTGACGCGAGCCTATAGCGCTACTCCAAAATTATGAAAGAATAGTTTCGATTGTCAATTATGACGAGGAAATGGTCTGAGCTTCAAAACTCTGTAATAGTTACAACTATATCCATCCATGATGCCTAGTAACTTAAATCTCGTCATTGCCTTTTAAACGAATAGGGAATAAGAGATTTAAGTTACTCGTGGCATCATGAATCGATATCATCTCTATTTTTCAACAATCAAGTTTCCAAAGTCAAAAATCCTTACCCTGACCACCCCCTAACTTTCAAAGTTAGTCATTTTGGCATAATTCCTGAAATTTTTTACGAAATCATTTGATATTCCCAAATTTACGAGCCAAACCAAGACCAATTCTAAAATATTTTCAAATTGCCCCTGGTCCCTAAAATTTCAAACACTAATAATATTTATTTTCTAAAAGTCATTCACATGCCTTGAAATCATATACATTTTGAATTTATTTCATGATCCAAGTGATATCAATTCCAAAGCATGGAGTCTTATTTCTAAATTATGACATTTTTAGATAATCCGCAACAAAAATGGCCATATCAGTACTTAAAAACTACCTCACTCTTTTCATTTAATAAATACAGTTTTAAAATTTTCATAACTTTTAAGGTGAATTACCGCCTCCCACTTTCAATTGCAGACGAAGATCAAAGCGAAATTTTATCTCGACAAATAGCAAGTTTACTGATGCAACCCATGACGACTAAAGTTGTCACTAGAAATCGATTTTATCCTACCCAACTGCTCTAGCCCACTGCAATAGTAAAATATACCTTCTGAGTTCACCAAAAAATCGGATTTGATAATTTAGAAATTTGACACTAAAATTTTGTTGTTTATTTTTAGAAGGCAAAAGAGAGGATCCCAAAATGGCGGATCAGCAGGCTCGAAATCTCCAGTATAATTACCAACAAAATTCAAATCTTGTCCTACAAGTCGATAGACAATTGGTAGACAAGCGGTCAAGAAATGAAGCCACCGGAGAGGTCAAATCGCTGACCGGTCGGTTAACTGGTACCAAAATGGGAGACAAGGCAATTCGAACCGGTAAAAAAGAGAAGGAAGAATTAGAAGAGAGAAAAAAGCGTAAAGTTAGAGAGGAAGACAAACAAAAAAAGAAAAAGGAGCGTGTGATTATTTCCGTGAAAAATTCTAGGATATATTCTAAAATTTGTTAAAGACTTTCCTAAACACAATGAAAAAAAGAGTCATTTTAGAATATTTTCAGAAAGTGCGATTTCACATTTGTGTTTACTGTTTATAAGTATAATGACAGTTGTCATTTTACAACATTAAAAATTGTCATTTATTAACTTTTAAAAGGTCATTTTATAAAATTTTAAAGTGTCTTTTTAGAAACATTTATTGAGCTTTTTTGTTGGCCGTTAAATTTAAAAACCCGTTTCTCGATATCGCCTATTCTCTATGAAATCCGGCAATGTCTAATAAATACAATTCAAGTCTTTTGATCGATTCTGACAACCGTCAAAATCACCCTAATCCCCATCTGACGGTCCCAACTTATAGCTATAAATACAGTAGAAAACCTCAATACACTGTTAAAATGTGACCCTTAAATGTGAATTGAAAAAAATAATTTAAAAATTAAGTTTTGACAAATATAATGCGTAATTTTAATCCCATAATAAGGCAGACCAAAAATCATCAATTTCTATGTATGATCTCGTTGGCGCTATTTACAAACCTACAACCCGTGAAACCAGGGACACTTACGAAGCACTTTTAACTGCCATTCAAAATCAGCTTGGAGATCAACCGAGGTAAGACCAAATTGTCCTCTCGAGGTATGGCCACTAGATGGCCATATCTCAATTTTACAAAAAGAAATTTTTATTTTTTAGGGATGTGCTCATTGGGGCAACAGATGAAGTCTTATGCGAGTTAAAGAACGAAAAAACAAAAGACAAGGTTTGCAAAATAATTTTCAAAAATGATCAAATTGAAATGATTATTTTTAACGATACTGTGGCGAGCCATGGCGTGCGTCCATAAAGACACCCTGTATAAGAACAATATGGCCGAAACCTACGCTTTTTATATTGGCCTGTCCCTCTGTAAGGACAGTATGCCATTTTTCGAACATAGGTGATTTTCGGTTTAGGTCATATTCGTTCCAATAGGATTTTAATTCTTCGTAACCGGCGAAACCGGATGAAAAAAGATAAGATGAAGAAAAAAGGTCTTCATATTTTTCCGTTTATAAAACACCTGTTTTTCGGAAAAAAATATCTGTAGAACACCTATTTTTATCATAGATAAATGGCTTCCGAAATTTTTTGAAATATAAGGATAATATGGCAAAATCTCAGCTGCCCTTACAGACGAAAACCACAGTGATAACATGACATTGTTATGTATACAAGGTTCATTTCTGAGATACATGTAGATTTTGATCATTTTTTTATATCCGACACCTGAATTTCAGTTCAAAATTAGCCCTTAATTTTATTTTCTAATAAATAAAAAGTTATACTAGTACATTCATGTCTCGGTTAGAAAATTTGATTAAAAACAACATTTTATCTCATAAATGAATAATTGTTAGAAATGGCGAGGTAGAATTTTTTAACCATTTATTTAGGAAAAGAGAGCTGTAGTCGAATCTATGTTGGGTCAATTAGCCGACCAATCTTATTATTTTCTTTGTAATTTGAGTAAAAAAATTTCCGACTACCAAACACAAACTACAGCCGTTGCAGCTGAGGAAGAAGTCGGTGATATCGATGAATATGGCGTAAACGTTGAATTTGACGAATCAGGTTTGTCAAATAATAATTATTTTTCTCTTTATTTCACACAAAATTGTTTTTTGTATTTATTTCACATGAAAATTAAGCTTCGGAGGATGAAGAAAGAAATTATATCAGAGAATCTGATTCGTCAGATGAAGAGGGAGTTGAAACAAGTATGAATGCCGTATTAAATGCAGGAGAAGATAAAGAAGGCGGAGACGATGACGATGATCAGGTAAAACTTTATTTTGATTTTTCGAATTTAACTCATGAAAGCTACCTCACGATTTTTAAATTCAATTTTCATCAAATTTTGATAAATGGAAGGAAGGCATATTCATTTTTTCAGTCGAAAATAATGTCAGTTGTTTAAAAACAAATGTTAGGCTTATATCTAGGCTGAAAAATGAGGCTAAAAAATTTCAGTGGAACAAAAGCTGTTTTTACCAATTATAAGTTTAAATTTCAGCTCCTATTTTAATTTGTTTTTTCCAAAATATGAAGGAGTCAATGTTTGCCGTCACTGCCCTATTTGTCCCAAAATCTTCGAGCATTTTTCTAAAATATACCACATCTTGTTTGAGATCGTGCTTTGCCATGAAAAAAAAAAAAAAAAACATATGGATTTTTCGCTAGCTTTTTTAAACGAGAGGGTGCTAAACGGGAACCACTGGGAGTGAGCCTGCCAAAAAATGTTTTGTTTTTAGACATCGCGTGGTGTTAGGCCTAAAAAGGTATTTTATTTTGTTCGGACGTAGTTCGTGTTTTGCACCCGCCGTTTTAAATGCCCCACCTTACAAACGGTTTTTTTATTCCAGAAGAAGCCCCCTCTTCAGAAAAAACCGTAGGAGGTAACAAGATACGATATTTGTAATTGATTCGTTAAAATATCACGAAATTTTTTAATGATTCTTTTTTCAGGATTTATATCTCAACCCACGTGAAATCGACGCTTACTGGCTTCAACGGAAATTAAACGATGTCTATAACGATCCCCACGAGGCCCAAAAGAAATGCGAAGAAGTGTTGGCTGTCTTAGAAGTAGCGCCAGATCGACGCCAGGCTGAAAATCAGTTTGTCCTTTTACTGTCTATGGCAAATTTTAATCTAATTCGTCTGTTGTGTGAGCACTCAAAAATGATCTTTTGGTGCACAAAATTATCAAGGGCAGATAAAGCCGAAAAGAAAGAAATCGAGGCGAAAATGCGAGCCATTCCAGAATTAGCACAAATTTTATCTACCCTAAACGAAGCCGACGAACCCAGTAGAATAGGGTGAACAATGTCATTTTTTTTCGAACTCCGAATTTTTTTTCATTTAACTTTTTTGAAATTTTTTTAACGTATTTTCCTTTTACCAGTTTATTTTCAATTCACAGTTTTTATCAAATGCTTCAGCTCAGGTAACTTTTTTTAAGGGAAACCCACCCTTGTCAGCCGAATAACTCGAAGTCCATCAGAGATATCGAGAAACGGGTTTTTGTATCATGTACACAAGTAAGCTTGATCTCATTTTGCTGAATTCGAATTTTTTCTTTCATAGCTGTATATTTTTTAGGGTATCTTTAGCATGTATTTAACTTTAACATTTTCATAAGGGCCTCTCAGAAGTAACAAGGGTGTTTTTGAAAAAAAATTGGGAAAATGGTCTGATTCGCACCAATTTTTTAAGATTTTTTTTAAAATACCGCCGTCCATTTTTGATTTTCTGAAATTCACCAGATTTTTCTTTTTAATTTTTTAGCCATGACCGCAAAAACTGTCATTTACCACCCGTTAGTAGAAAAAAACGTAAAAAGGAGCAGCAATCTGCTTTCAACACAGCGCCTGATCCAGAAGAATTAATCGAATCCGACCTAAAACCCTCTGAAGCCCTTCAATTAGATGAATTAATGTTCGAAGGTGGCTCACATTTCATGACCAACAAAAAGTGTAATTTACCGTCTGGGTCTACCAGACAGACTAAAAAGGGTTACGAAGAAGTCTACGTTCCCCCACCAGCTCGTCCGCCAACGGGAACAACTGAAAAATTAATTAACGTCGCAGATTTACCAAAATACACCCATCCAGCTTTTGAAGGGTAATTTGTTTTTTATTTATGCATTTACAAAATTTTATGACAGCGTACGTTTGATAAGAGGCCATAAAAAAATTAATTTGAAAAGGTTTTTAAAATACCAAAAGTCCCGGCGGTTAATTCGAGTATACATTGTTGGTCGTTTTTTAATACCTTTGCTATGAAAAGTGCATAGACCGAAATATGCAGCAAGTAAAATATAAATACACGAAATAATTCATTTCGGATGATATTTTTTTTGCATTGCAACCGGTCGGTTTTATGGTATAAAATTTAATTCAAAATTCTCATTTTTCTTTAACTTTGTAGACTTTT
>SCLH01002092.1:61118-79945 GCA_004367855.1 Oikopleura vanhoeffeni
GTTGTCCTCCAGAGTGGTCGTAGTCACATGTCAAAATTAAATTTTAGTTGAAAAAAAATATTTTTTTTTAATTTGTATTTAAAATTGAATTTTAAGATCCCATCCGACGCAGAATTTAATGCAGTTTCAGAAAATATACTTTTGATATTTCTGCGATAAAAAAGCTTTAAAAGTCAAAATCAAACTGCCACAAAAAAGCCTACTTTCGGGGTAGTAAGGACTCTAAAAATCCCACTTATCGAGTGCAAATTCAGAATATATAAAGTTTTGAACGTTCTAGGAAAAATAAGCTCCTTACACATTTTTGTCCAGATTTGCGTTGACCACCCCTTAAGATGTACCACAAAAGTTTGAAAATAAATTTTCGTCATATCGAATACGGGGCCCCTGTTCATTTTTTGCCACTTTTTTAGCTACAATTTTTATATTATTCGGCTTTTGAAAACGACTGAACCGATTAAGTTTTTAGATACCTCAAACTGAGCACAAATATCTAGTGAATAATAAAATAAAAAGATATTGTCCGGACCATTTTTTGATTTTTTTCTGAGATTACTGAAATTGTTTAATTATCAGTTTTTGTTAAAAAAAATTGGAAACAATGGTCTGATTTGGACCATTTTTGTTTAATTTAAATTAAATATCTCTAAATATTTGTGCTATTTAAGAACTCAATCGGATAAGTCGCTTTCAAAAGTAGAATTATATAAAAATGTTGGCAAAACATGACCAGAGGGCCCCGTAATTGATATGACACCTCTTAAGGGGGTTCCCAACGGTATGGAAGGTGTTTTCGAATGTCTTTCACAGAAATACGGTGTGAGCTACAAACTTCTATTTAGTATGGCTGGAATGATCGAAACCTCGAACAGCCGAGGCTGAAAGCCATATGATTTTGAAATTTATACAGAATGTGTTTTAGCTTTTGGGGTTTTCCCCGGGGAGATTGAAACTCCCCTTAAATAAATTACAAGTCGCGCTCTGATTGGTTAGGCAGTGAACTCCTCGGGAACAATCCAAAAAGCTAAAACACATTTCGGGATACCTAAATTGGCATTTTTACCAGTAAACGAATTTGAAAAACCTCGGGTAATTTTCAAAATCTAAGAAAAATTTCAGCGACCTTCAAAAACACAAAAAAAAATTGAAAATTTTTGAGATTATGTAAAGCTGCAGTAGCAAACTACTGTAAGGCCGAAACTTTAATTTTTACTTTTCGAACTCTAGAATTTTCTCAAAAACTGAGATTTTGACAAGTGTCGCCATTAAATTTTCAGCGCCTTGAGTTTTCATTTAATTTTTTTTGCATATCTATATCTCGAATAAATCGTGTAAGTAAACTGGTGTAGAAGCAAATTTTTTAAAAATGACTCTTCCCTTTCATTCTAGAGGCGCGACAACTTTCAAATGTTGAAAAAATGGTTCAAAATTTTGAAAATTAGGGTCATCTTAGGTTGATTTTTTTGGTACTAGTAGGTTTTAAAAAGCCTAAATAAGGTTTCGGGTTTTTGTCAATTATTGAATCAACAAACAATTCTGATTAAGTGTGGAAAACAGTAATTTGTTTTGTTCGAAACAAAGCAGAATTTCAGAACGGAGTCCCCGCGCGCCCCTAGTTAGTGTTCCAATTTAGCGAAAAAGTACAGGTGGAAAATTATTGAAACCGTTGTTTAAACGATTTCTAGTATATTCCACGGCTAACAGATTAACACCATTGAAATTGGTAAATTTTTTTATTTGATAGGAATGTTCCAAAAGAATTATTTTTACAACATTTCAAAATCGAATTTATTTTGAGTCGTTTCATGCTATTGGGAACCCCCTTTTTAGGGGTGTCAAATTACAAAAAAAATGGGGTCAATTAGCTCCAAAGAGTTTTTGTTTTCTCAGAAGGGACTTTTTAAATTTTATCGCTTAATTTCCGGTATAACCAGACATCCGGTGAAAAATCAAATTCGTTTGCGAATATCTTGTTCAATTCTCAAATGGCAGTGATAAAACTACCTGGGTTACCTAACAATTTTATGTTTTGTTTTCGCATCATTTTCTAAGAATTTTTTCAGATGGCTAAAAATAAACTTTTTTGTTTCCAAACTAATTTTCTAAAATTAAAGCTCAACGACGAACCGATTTGGCGCATGCTGCGGCGATAATCTTGGATAAACATCACCTTATTAGATATGACAGACGATCAGGAATATTTCAGACTACCGAGCTTGGCCGAATCGCTTCTCATTATTATATCACGTATCAATCAATGTCAACCTACAATCAACTTTTGAAACCAACAATTTCCGAGATCGAACTTTTCAGAGTTTTTTCGCTTTCCTCTGAATTTCAGTATATTACCGTCAGAGATGAAGAAAAAATTGAACTTCAAAAACTTATGGAGCGTGTCCCTATTCCGATCAAAGAATCAATCGATGAACCCTCGGCAAAAGTTAACGTTTTACTACAGGCTTTTATTTCTCAGTTAAAACTGGACGGATTTGCCCTGATGTGCGATATGACACACGTTAACCAATCAGCTGGTCGGCTTATGAGAGCAATTTATGAAATTGTTCTTTCGAGAGGATGGGCACAGTTGACCGAAAAATGTTTGTCCTTGTCGAAAATGGTCACGAGGCGAATGTGGCAAAGTATGTGCCCGTTGAGACAGTTTAAAAAGTGTCCGGCAGTTATTGTTTCAAAGCCAAGGGTAAAATTTGTTAATTGGCTGCAATACAGAAGATCTTGGTCATACCGTTTTTGAATCAAAAAATATTTTGTTTATAAATTACTGAATGAATTACTACAAATGAAAATTTGACATTTCATGTTATATTCGTTTAAAATTGCGTCCCTTGATACATAAATAGCATATGTTCTTATTTAAAACGTGCCCCATAAATTCCAAACCTTCAGCTCTCACCCCCTTGTGTGGCAAAATATTCCACTTTGAGTTCATCCGAACTGCAGACCCATACTTTCAAACAAAAATATTGAAATCGCTATATAACACAAAGGGGTCAAATTGCAGTTTTTAATTTAAAAAAAAATGGCTTCGTACGGTTTTCTCAGAATCGACTTCTGTTATTTTAAAAACGAATCCAAATTTGTATTTGATTATCGTTTATTATACAAATTTTATCCCTGATCCCAGCTGGAGAAAAAATCATTCCCTTGGGAATCAATGTACGATTTGAGTGCTGCTGAGATTGGAGAATTGATTTCCGTACCAAAAATGGGAAAATCAATTTACAAAATGGTTCATCAATTCCCAAAGCTTGAATTATCAGTTCATATTCAGCCAATTACTCGGTCATCTTTGAGAGTAGAGTTGACAATAACTCCAGATTTCCAGTGGGATGAAAAAATTCATGACTTTTCGCAAGGTAAATTTTTGACCAAATTAGATTTTCGAGAAAAAATTTTAACTCACACCTGCGTCGATGTGTTTTGAAACACATAGACCAAAAATATTATGGAATGCAATAATAAAATTTTGAAACTTATCGTCTCATATCAAATTCAGGAAATTAAAATGGCGTTAGAAAATTAAAGTCTCTGATTAAATCGTGCCTTTTTATCAATATAAAAATTCAGGATTTTGGATACTTGTCGAAGATGTTGATTCCGAAGTTATTTTACATCACGAATTTTTCCTTCTCAAGAAAAAGTACAAGGATGACGCCCACGTGATCAATTTCTTTGTCCCAATTTACGAGCCACTTCCCCCACAATATTTTATCCGAGTGATCTCCGATAAATGGCTCTCATCCGAAACTCAACTTCCAGTGTCGTTCAGACATTTGATTTTACCCGAAAAACATGCCCCACCGTCAGAATTGTTAGATTTGCAACCTCTCCCTATTTCCGCCGTGAGAAATACTATTTATGAGTCATTTTTTGCCTCGAAATTTTCTCATTTTAACTCGGTACAAACACAAGTTTTCAACGCTATTTATGGAGCAGACGGAAATACGCTGATTACTGCGCCAACTTGTGGGAAAACAAGTATCGCCGAATTGGCCATTTTACGACATTTAGCCTCAGATGATCAACCCTCTGTAGTTTATTGTCACTCGAATGAAGCTCAATGCGAATCGCTTTATACAGATTGGTCGAAACGATTCGAGACACTAGGTGTGCCAGTGAGCATGCTCTGTGGAGAAACTGCGCCAGATTTGAAATCTCTGGCCCGGAAGGTTAGTTTTTTATATTTTTTGGATTTATTGAACTTTTAATTATTTTTTTATAAACTGTCGTATTTTTCTTTAGAATTAAATTGTTCTATTACGGTACATTACGGTAATTCCAAATGTCTATTACCGGTGAACCGTTTGACTTGGAAAACAACAAAAAGTTTTCCATGTCACAAATTTACTTGGCTACATGATAAAAAAAAAACGTTTGACGATATCTCTTATGACATTCGAGTAATCATGATGGGTTGCATTAAAAAAAGCTACCTAAGCGGACGATCTTTTTGGGTTTTTAAGGTGGCAAAAAACTACGTCATTTTTAATTTAAACAAGGGGACGTTTTATTCAGTTTTTTTTGCAAACTTTATTCTTTGTTCGACTGAAAATAATTTCAAAAACCATATTTATTATCAATTTTTAGGATTTTAAATTTTTTCACAGTCTTGTTATATTTTTCGATATAAATAACCTATCTGGGCGTTTAGGCTGCTCGTTCCCAATAGATTATTGGCTCAGAAAATGAAAAAAACAAAATCTGGTTTTTTATTGCAAAACTCCGCCAATTTGTTTTATCATGTTTAAATTTGAACAGCAGATTCTAGAAATTTGACTTATGATTAAAGTCCTCTAGATCCATTAATAGAATAAATTCGATTTTTGAACCATTGTCTTTAGAGGACTTTTAAGTAGAAGTTTTTTTATGCGCTCTTAACGGACTTTTAAAATACATTTAATAACTTCCGTGAAGACAATATACGACCAGTCAACAATTCATTTTTTTAACTCTTTCCGACATAAGGCGCATTCGGGACCAACATTTTTTCGGAGAGCCCTAAAGGACGCAAAAGAAGTAATTAAGGAAGTTTAATGTGTCATAAGTTTGTATTTTTTATTCTGAAAAATATAATTGAAAAAATTATACGACCTGTCGTTAAAAAGATATTTTTCCTACTTTTATTTTGGATTTTCGGAAAAATATGATAGCGTAAATACGAAACATACAATTTTAAAGATATCAGTTTTTAGGAAATTATCTCAGGTTTTATATTTTATTCCTTGTTTTGTTCTGAACTTCTTATTGAGAGTTTTTTTTCAGAAGTTATATCTCTAAAACTCGAGAATATAAAAACTCTAGTTTCCGAATAATTTATTTCTTGAAATAGATAAGAACGGAATTAAAATTTGAAAATATTATACGCTAGAAATTTAAGTTTATCCCTGATCTCAAAACTTCAAAATAATCGAGGTCTGATATTTTCAACTTTTCCCAGTAAACGCGCTCAAAGTAGGGTCCCCGAATGGTTATTTATGCCTAAGGGGCATATCGATACTTTTATGAGTGAGAGGGTTAAATTGTCATGTCAATCAGTTTAATAATATTTAATTAATTTTTTCATTCCGAAGTCTAAGTTGAAACCGTTGTTTTTATTGCTTTTCCATTTAAAACAAAATGTAGGGTGTTGTTATTTCCACTGTTGAAAGATGGGACGTTTTGTCGCGACGATGGAAGCAGCGTAAGGATGTGCAGGCCGTCAAGGTTTTCATCATTGATGACATTCATCTAATTGGTGGTGAAAAGGGACCTGCCGTAGAGATTGTCTGCTCAAGAATGCGATATTTATCTACTCAGCTGGAGAAAGAAAAACCGCTGAGAATTATTGCTCTTGGTTCGTCGCTTGCAAACGCAAAAGAGGTCTCGAAATGGCTGGGAATTCAGTCGAGCAATATTTTCAACTTTCCGCCATCGGCCAGATCCGTCAAGCTTGAACTTCATATTCAAGGTTTTATGATTTCACATGCTCCGTCTAGGTTGCAGTCGATGGTTAAACCAGCTTATGTTGCCATTTCAAGATATGCGAAAACAAAGCCTGTTTTGATTTATGTCCCATCCCGAAAGCAGACCAAATTAACTGCCATCGATCTCTTGGCTTATGCTGCTGCTGACCATAAACCTACTCGATTTTTACATTGCGACGAAGCCGAGCTCGAGCCGTACCTGAAAAACGTCGAGGACGAAACTCTAGCTGAAACTATGCGAAATGGAATCTCTTATCTTCACGAAGGAAATACAAAGGCCGAAGTTGAGTTAGTGACACAATTATTCCAAAAGGGAGCTATTCAAATTCTCGTCTTGCCCCAATCAATGACCTGGAAAGTAAACCTTTTCGCCCACACCGTTATTATCCAAGACACACAATGGTACAACGGCAGACTTCATTCATACACCGATTACGCCGTTACCGATGTTTTGCGAATGTTAGGCAGAGCAGGTCGAGTTGGCGAGGATGAAGAAGGAAAATGTGTGGTTTTGTGCCAATCTTCAAAGAAGGAATTTTTCAAAAAGTTTTTATTTGAACCATTGCCAGTTGAATCTCATTTGGAATGGGCGTTGCATGATCATTTTAATGCTGAAGTTGTCACGAAAACGATTGAGAACAAGCAAGATGCCGTCGATTATTTAACTTGGACTTTCTTGTACAGACGAATGACTCAGAATCCCAACTATTACAACTTACAGGTAAAATAAATTGAATATTTTATAATAATTCGTTTTTTGAGATTTTTGAAAATAATTTAAATTTCAAAGAAATTTTTATTTTGACAATATTTTCGCATTAAAATGGCAGTTCTCTCGGCGGTTCTCCAAAAAACTTACCTTAAGAATATTTTTATCGACTGAATATGTCGACATGTATAACCGAAACCCCACGTTTCCGCCAGCAAGTTTGGGGATGTTTCAGTTTGAAATTCATTTACGGCTTATTTTTTGAAGACCTTAATAATGTTAGCGGGAATCAATATTTTTAAATAATTTTATTCATTTTATGAGCTCTTCCCACATTTCATTTCATAAACATTATTTGGCTGAGTTAAAGATGCTGGTCTGTTGTTAACTTGATTTTTGTTTATCGCCAATTAATCTTAACCACTTAAAATCCTAAAAATAATAAAGGAATAATCCGAATTTAAAAAAATAAATTACGATAAGCCCTCCGTTAATCTTTTAATATACTAAGCTCCAAATAAAATATACAGGTTGCCATCACCGTTTGTTCAAAATACTGTCCAATCTAAAAAATAAACAACCCAAGGAACAAAAAAAATTTTTCATCGGTTGACGGAGGTAAAACTAAAAAAAAGCACGATTTTGATGACCAATTAATTTTTAGTGCATGCTAGTTTAAGGGCCTCGGTGCATTTTGACAGATACGGATATCCGCGGATATGGGCTCTTGATGAAAAACTTTTTACTGGGTTTATATATTCTTCTCAATATACCATCAAAATGATGTTTCATAATCCAGGCAACTTTTGTAACTACAGAATTTTCGAATTATTGCTTTTAAAGAAAATTTGAGTTCGAAGTAAACTTTCCGAATTCGACAAATTATGAGAAATTTTTGAAAAAAGTTCCGAACATTATCAAAAAAATGCCTTATTTTGTGTTCAAATATTTTTTGCATTATTTGTTTCAAATCAACGAAAAAAACTCTTCAATATGGCTACTTTAAATTTTCGCGTAGGTGACCACATATTTTTTATATGCTATTTGAAAAATCATATGACACTTTTTTGNTCCTGGGTTAACCTCATTTACCGGTTGGTTACATGGCTATCTCCAAAAATATGATTCAATAACGTCATCTCGAGATTCACGAACTAACTATCAAAATGTTTTTCTTCCTTCCTATTTCTTATGCCGAAGAGAATAAGCAATTCAAAAAGTCCATTTGCCCTGATAGAACCCCTTAAGGCCTCGTGCATTTTGGCAGATTTGCACTTTTCAATTTTTTTTTGTCTTCATGGGAAACTTTTGCCACCTTATAAATTTTCGAGATAAAAAGTATTTTCAAACTAGTTCCACTTTTGAGCTCACTTTGTAATACATCTGTGTTTTTAGATCGATTATTCTTTACTAATTTTATAAATCGTTTTAAGGGGTTTGTGGGTTGAAATGGCACAGCGTTGAAAGAAAAATTTTGTTATTCTTGGAATTCAGCTGATACAAAAACAAATGAGAAAGAAGAATGAATTTCACATCAATTCAGATGCGTTATTTTTTGGTTGGGGAATAGGGCCGAGAGGACACCACGCTCGAAAACATGAACTCCTACAACTGCTTCACCAACACAGAAATTAATCGTTATGAACTTTTTTACGTTAAAAACAAACAAGATATAATTTTTTCACGATTCTTTTCTGGTTATGTATGGCGAACATTTCATATCGATTCTTCAAATATTCTATTTTATTCATTTTAAAAAAAGTTGACCGAGATTATATTCAGATTTTCAAAGAAGAATTCTCTGAATTTCATTTTTAACCGTTAAAAATCAAAGGAGATTTTTGTTAATGATTTCTTTTTATAGGTAATCTATCTTGAAGAACGTCGTATCTTATCGATAACATCTTGGGTTTTATTCAAATTAAAGTCAAATCTGATCGAGATTTTACAGATTTTTGAGTTTAATGAGAAACATATTTTTAACAAGTTTTTTCCGATGCCGCACCGGTGAGCCATCCTTCACGCGAAATTAAAAAAATTACTTGCAGTTTGACAGTACGACAAGGTTTAGTCCCCGTATTTTGTTTTCTCATTTATTCTTATCTGCCCGTTATGACCCTTCTAGTCCAGCTGGAGGAGAGGCCTATTTTCCCCAGCAATTTCCAACATTCTCAACCCACAACCCCTAAGGGGGTTATACGCTCTGATTTAATAAAAGGCCTTAAGGCATTAAAATGCCTCAATTGATACGGGGTGAATATTAAGTGTACTAAGAACGCCAATCATCCAAAAAAAAAATTTCGAAATTTTCCGCATTTTTTTCTAAGTATTGTTCAAAAGATGAATGTTATAAAATAAGTTGCTCGCAATTTGACCACTAAAACTCAAAATATCGCCCTTGGACGTAAGCTCAACTTTTCATCAGTGGCTTCACTGGCTTCTTTTGAGCCTACTTCGAAAAAATCCGAAAAGCACTTTTTTTTTCGGAATGTTTTTGGAAAGACACCAAAAAAATCATATTTCGAGTCTAGCCTGAAATTGCAAAAAAGCGCTCGAATCATCTCTTCAAAAAATTTTCTCTGAGGAATACTTGATAAAAATTTGAGCTATGTTGCAAACATATCCTCGGAGGAGATAGATTTTGAAGTCTGAAATTGTTAAAATCGGTCGGTTATTTGCGTTCTAGAATTGTTCAGTTGCCGGATCAAACAAAAGCGCCTCGAAGAAAAATTTATATACTACCGTTACGTGATCTGTGAAAATTTGAGCTCAATTGGATTATACCGTCTGGGAGGAATGAGATTTTGACTTTTGAAAATGTCACCTTGTTACGATAAACTGTACCTATTGGTGTAATGGTCAAAAATAATTTGTTTATGTATTTTTCGCAAGATGTAAGGAGTAGATCTACAAATCAGCAATTTTCCGGTTTTTCTCATAAGCTTTTAGTTTTCAGAATATATACCCGTAAATAGTCAATTAATAATCCAGATATACCCCTTAAGGCATGGGGCGACGAATAATTGGGTCTCTTTTTACACATTTTCAAACGTGAAGTTTCTGGAAACTGGCTTCAGACAATAATTAATTTTTTTTTCCAAATACGTAGTACAATCTCTTATAGGAAGGTCCAGTACTTTCAGAGCATCTGATGCCTCACCTACGCGCTCAGAAAATGGTTTTTACGTAGGCGGTCTCTAAAAAGCAGCTAAAAAGCCTACCCCTCATTCATTCCTCATGAAGAACCCTATTTTTTGCTTGTATTATTGCGATTCAACTTCAATAGTAATGCGTATAACTCGGAGCGGTAGAGAGCTTTTTCACAAAAATTTTGCCCTAGTGGTCAAAACAGGTATTTGGGAGCCTAGCAAAAGCCTACTCCTCTTGAAATATGAGTAGAAGAGAGCGGAGAGTTTTTTCTGATTTTTTTTTTCGCAAAATTGCAGAACGACTTGTGATTTTTAGTTTTTGTGACATTCTGAACTATGCAATTTTCTAAAACCTACTTTTTTTGGAAGAAATTCAATTCAGAAAAAATCCTGATAGTTAAAAAACTCAGTGACAATTCTCTACAAATAAGGCAATCAAAAAAGAGAAAGCTTATTATCGTCACCCTTAACTTACCTTTAAATTCACCCCCGAAACGCGACTTTTTTTGAAAAAATCTAAAACCAAAAAAATCTATAGTTAAAACACTTTTGGCAGAAATTTCTACAACATAGTGTACTCAAAAAAGTATTATACGTGGAAGCTGAGATATCGTCGCCCACAATCTTAAATAAACACGCCAAAACGCGCTTTGGTACTTTAGGTGTCTAAAGCGTTAGTCGAGAGATATATATATACAGAGTGAGAGATGCAGGACAGTTATTAGAGCAGCAAAATGGTCTCGTCGACCGAGCAGAGAGTCCCCACACGAATTATATAATTTAATTCATATGATTTCTACGTCTAAAATCCACCGAAATTTTCCTAAAAAAGACAGAAAAAAACGAAATTTTAGCAGGGCTCGAAAAAATATTTATTTTCACGCGTTAAATTTTACGTGGTGGTGGGTCGGCTTTACCATTAGCAAGTCTCGGTGAAATAATTTTTCTTTTAATTTTGATTAAAGAGGGCTAAAAGTACATTTCGCGCAAACAGTATGTTTTCATCAAAAAAAGTATGATTCAAGAGTATAAACAAGAAAGTAAGCATTCCTAATATTCTCACAGCTAATGGATTCAAAAAACATTTGAACAACGAAATGAGAAAATTTTCAAAAATATTTCCAAAAAGTTTCGACAAAAATCCTCAAAAGTGTCCTATAATTTTTTCAAATAGCAATATAAAAATATGTGGTCACTACGCGAAAAAATTTAAGAGTAGCCATATTGAAGAAGTTTTTTCGTTGATTGAAACAAATATATGCAAAAAATATTTGAACACAAAATAAGGGAATTTTTTTGATAATGTTCGGAACTTTTTTCAAAATTTCTCATAATTTGTCCGAATTGGAAAAGTTTACTTGCGGGAACTCAAATTCTTTAACCTTGTGAAGCACAGAGCCACAATGTGGCTCCAAGCATACCTAAAATCATCGAAAAAGACAAAAAACTGGATCGAGAATCCTTTGTTTCAAATACCATTATAAAGAATTTAGATTCGGTTCAAGAAAATTAATTGAATTTTCTTCGAATGTTTTTGTCCGGCATTACGGGGAGTTGAATTTATCAGGATTTTTTAGCCTATGTTCACTCCGTGAAAATTATTTCCGAACTGGCATACAAATCAAAATGTGGAGATTAGCCAGTTTTAGGAAATGTTTTTGTGCATCATTAACAGTTGAAATAAAAATTTATTGGTAATCTAGGGCAGACATTTTTCTGAGGAAGTGAAATATCTAAATTTTCAACTTCAAGTAATCCCATGGAAAAACTTAGTTATTATAAAAGTGATTTAAACCAATCAAACATGTCCACAGTTGTAACTTCATTACCAATTTTAACTCGAAAATTTAATAAAAAAAATGCATTATCTGCTTTATAGGGAAAAATGAAACATTTTCATCAAAATCATGGTTTTTCCCATCAAAATTTTTGACTTAATTTATAAATATCACTTTGATATATGAGAATAAATAAAGCGGACAAAACTATGACGTAGGCAGATTCTTGTGCATGGTTTTTCAACAGAGATAAAGAAATTGTAGAGACAACTGTGACCGTGTATCACGTGATATGGTACACCTTGCTTTTCTCACTAGTTTTCTAGAACTCAAAATTAAATTCTAGAATATGAAATGTCCGAATGCAAAAATATGACCTTTCAACTTCCTTATGCACGACAAAATTAAAGATTCCAACTGCCTTAAGCTTTCCTGTGAACAACATTCAAAGAAGAAGCCACAATTTGTGCTCTTGTGCTTGGGCGGAACTTTTTTTTTATATGCTCACAAGGGTTAATAAGCAATAATTCGAAAAATCTGTAGTTACAAAAGTTGCCTTGGATTATGAAACAGTATTTTGGTGGTATATTGAGCGAAAAGAATATATACAACGTAGTAAAAATTTTTTTCAATCAAGGCCCATCTCCGCGATATAAATGTACTTATCCGGGTAACTTTTTAAGAGAAAAATGTTGGCAATATTTATTTTGACACTAGACACCACCTGGTGGAGTGAACACGATATTTTATATATGGACACTGGTATGTTATCTATACCTAAAAATTTACTTATCTGGGTAACTTTCCAAGAGAAAAAATATGCTTTATAACTTTGGCAATATTTATTTTGACATTTGACACCACCTGATAAATTTTTGTTTATCTTGACAATAGTATGTTTATTTTCGAGATAAATATTCTGCCCTTATTTTATTGAAAATAACGTCCCGCAACATGCATGCATTAAGAATTTTGAAATAAATGATTTGTAATCTTAAAAAATAAACCTCTTTTTGTCTAGATCGATTTGGCGAAACAAAAATTCCGTTACTATCCCGCTTTGCATTGCGCACCATTTCAATATTTAATTATATTCTAAAAATTGTAAAAAAATATTAATTATGCTTCCTTATTTAATCGATGAACTTTCTAAGCTCTCAATTTTGCATGCTCATTGTAATTTTAAAATTTTTGACACATGTCATTATTTGAACACGAAATTTCGTGAGCGGCGGTACAGAGAAAGGGCGTGCGCATAATTATGTCGGAAAGAAATTGTTTTATCTTCAAACGATGAGTTGAAAATGTGGGACTTCTGCAGCCATGTTTGGAAGCGTGGTAACTATTAAACAGTGATCAGTCCCATTTTATGAATTAATGTTCATTATTTGCTGTGATTTGTGTGCATGTCTTTGATTCTATGGCTTTTTATATCGGTATGAGCATGTCCATTCTATGATAATGTTGATGTTCTTGTGTCTTATGTTTTGTTCTGTGCTATGATTATGATCGGTGTATATGAATGTTAGTGTTCATGGTGTCTATGTCTATGATTCATGGTGCTTCTTTATGTACGTGCCTATGTTTTGTGTTCTTGTGCGTATATTCATGCTCATGTCTATGATTATCTTTCATGTTCCATGTCCTCTGCTCTGTTTGTGTGCTCTTGTGTCTGCTAATGTATTCATGCCTCATTCAATGTCTATGCTTTTATATGACATTCCATAGCGTAATTAGTCGACTCAGTTTTATGTTAAACCGTTTTTATTAGTCAGAAATTCAGATAACACTCGTTTTCAGACCTAAATAAACTCTTTAAAAAGTATCCTATATTTCAATTTATAGAGACAACTTTGTTAAGAGTAAAAACTTTTTAATGAAAAAAAGATTGTGATTTAATTATTTTTCGATTGATACTATACAAAAAATGTTTGTCAAGATATTCGACCCGCTTTGAGGAGAGTCAAGCATCATTTTGAGATATTCAAACCGAATACAAGACTGAAAATAGATCTGATTGATATTTCGTTGCTAAAGTTCTAAATTTTTGTCTTTAAAATGGAAATACGATATCCCCTTCAATCAATCAATTTGGTTGATATGGTGAGCCGCCAAAAATAGGTTCCCTCAACCACGCTCTTTTACCCACCTACTNATTATCTATTAACTCCAAAATCGACGCATGGCTATAATGGGCTCAATTTTATTTCAACGTCAGAACACAACGTGATTTGTTTATAAGAATGAAATTAAGATGATGAGTTACAACGATGGAAAAATGATTTGGGCAAAATGACTTAAAAATTATGATCAGAATCGTAATCTTCAGCAGACCAAAAATGAGGTTGCGCATATTCTTTTCTCACCCGAAATGACTGTTTATCGTGAGTATTATTTGTTAACGGTTTACATGTCGGCTTTTGAAAACGACCCATCTGATTGATTTTAGCGATATTCCAAAATAACCATACATACTTACCGAAAAATCATACAACAAAATAATATTGGACAATTTCTACACTGTGTTTTCTGTGTATAAGAAAAGGTGAGATTTTCCACAAATGTCCTAAGCTTATTTTCCCAAATTGTCCTAATCAATCTGTCCTTGTATTATTTTGTCTTGTAAGTACTTTTTTGTGTTTAATTGCATTTATTTAATGACTGTGCAGTTAGAAAGTACTGTTTTTGCAAGTCGGTATCTTTTGTACCCGAATGGGTACAAGAGAAGGTAAACCTTTTCTTGTACCCAAATTGGTCTGAATTTTTTTTTTATTTGGACTTATTTGGTTAGAAGAAAAGGTAGACCTTTTCTTGTACCCAAATTGGTCTGATTGAGAAATATTTTGTGAAAAACGCAACGTCATGATTATGCGTCATAAGGGTGATCGAGGAATTCCACCGACTGCACTGGGGCACAGTGATAGGCATAACTTATGCCGCATAAGTAGAGTCAGTACCGGGATATATATCTGCAAAGCTAAACGTACGGGTTCCTTGAGTTTAAGGATGTGGGCGACGATATCTCAGCTTCACGTATAATACTTTTGGATACACCTTTGTTGTAGAGAATTTTCTGCCAAGTTTTTTAACTTATAAGATTTTATTTGGTTTTGAGATTTTTTCTAAGAAAAGTCGGTTTTTCGGGGGTTGAAATCAAAGGTTAAATTAAGGGTGACGATAATTGAGATTTCTCAGATAACTTTTTTGATTACCCTATTTTGTAGAGAATTTTCACTGAGTTTTTTAACTAGCAAGATTTTTTCTTAATTTCGAATTTTTTTCAAAAAAAGTAGGTTTTAGAAAATGTATAGTTCAGAATTTCACCAAAAACTAAAAATTCACAAGTCGTTCTTGCGATTTTGGAATAAAAAATCAGAAAAACTCTCCGCTCGGACCTTAATCCAGGGTTTGCGGTGAATTTGATTCACAAATTGAAAATTATCTATATATTTTCAAGGAGGAATAGGCTTTTGCGTGAGGCTCCCAAATACGCTGTTTTGACCGCTAGGGGCAAAAATTTTGAAAAAAACTCCGCTCCGAGATGCGCATTTATATTTGGAAGTTGAACCGCAAATAACAAGAAAAAGTGATGAGGAATGAATGAGGAGTAGGCTTTTTAGTGCTTTAGGAAAGCCTACTTAAAACCATTTTCTGAGCGTTGGTTGAGGTTTCAGATGCTCTGAATAGTACTGGCACCTTCCTTAAGAGTTGTTCTACGTATTTAGAAAAAAAAAATAATTATTTCTGAAGCCAGGTTTTTCAGAAACTTCACTTGAAAATGTGTAAAAAAGAGCCCAATTATCGTCGCCCACATCCAAGGGGTAAAAGTTTCTCAAAAAAAATTATTCTGATCATGAAAAATGGAGCCACCTAGTGATCACAATTTGTCTTTGTGGCCGCCGTGATCCATATGACTCAGTTATTGGTTATAAAACTAGTGCAGACCTCGGCAAGCCAGAGGTATGACATAGTAGATGAACTGGGGTTCATGATAGTTTGAGTTTGACAATTAAGTCTAGACGAAATTTTGAGCGATATCTTTAACCGAAAAGTTACCCTCTCCCTTAACTGCAAACCGAAGCATAGCTATAATGGGCTTAATTTTATTTTGACATCATAACTCAACGTAATTTGTTTATCAAAACAAATAAAGATTATGGGTAAAGCATGAAAAGAGATTTGGCCAAAATTACAAAAAAATTATGATCATGATCGTAGTTTTCAGTTGACCGGAAATGAGGATTATTAGCTACTTTCGAAGTAAGTGCCACAAAGAAATTTGCAAATAGATTTTACATAGCTAACTAACAGTAGGATGTTCGAGTCGGTGTCCTAGAATGGAACTTGGTAAATTTGAAAGAAGCTACCGGATCAATTTTGAGTCATAAATTTGAGAAAAAATTGGTCGAAAACGAACTGATCATGAATTATTTAAGGTTACCTAAATTTTCGTCTTAATTTATCAAATAAAACATTATAATTATTTTTCAGTCATCCTTTTTCCAACCGAACTGAATGTTGAAAATGATGGTGATTTCTCTAGCGCTTGTTTGAATTACAATAGTGTTGTCTTACTNTACTACTAGAAGAAAAAATTCCATCCCTGAAAATGACGAAAATCCGTAGCAAAAATAATATCTTTGATAAAAAATTAATTAAATTTAGTTTTGCAAAATTATTAGATTGTGTAAAATTTCATGGGACTCGAGATTTATTTGATGAAATTTTTGTGCTCACGGTCAAATCGTCAATTCTACAGTAGAGAGCTTTCAATAGAAAGCGAACGGGCCCCAACGTTCAGCGATTTTTATTCGAATAAATTATAAAAAATCGTTGTACACTAAAAAACGCTTAAATTTTATAAGTTATTTGACCTATTCAAATCTCTGTAATGTAATTTTTGACCGCCATATTTACCGGTTAATTTGGTCCTAGATTTTCTTCGAATTTTAAGATAGATAGCGCCGTTAAACTTACAATTTTATGATATCGAGTTAAAAAATTTGAACTATAGAAATCTTTATCAGAACATTGAATTACACACATTCGGTCATTTTTTAATTTTTGATATGACGTCTTAATAACTGTTTTTAGCATACAACTATCGAGCTATTCTCCATGTCTCTGACAGAAAAGACAAAAATTAAGGGTTTGATCGAAATTGTTTCGAATGCCGCTGAATTTGAGAACTTACCAATGAGACATCATGAAGATGACATTTTGAAACAATTAATTCAAAAAGTACCATACAAGCCACAAAATCCAAAATTGTCCGATCCTCATATCAAGGTAATAAAAAAGATAAAAATATAGAAATTCAGTAATTATGTCTTCACTTTAGGCCAATTTACTCCTTCAAGCGCATATGTCCAGACTTGATTTACCCCCAGAAATAAGAATTGATGTTCAAACTATTTTACCGGTTGCTATTCGTCTGATTTCAGCCTGTGTCGATGTTTTGGCCTCGAATGGATGGTTAAACCCTGCGTTAGCTGCAATGGAATTGTCTCAAAATCTCACACAGGTAAAAAATTAAAAAAAAGCATTTATCTTAAGATAATTTAGAACCTTTTTGGAATTGGCGTTTTTAAGTCGTTTTTTGAATGCCACCCAGCGTATTCTTGATAATCATCGGTCAGCTTTTGGCAATAGATTAAGAGAAACGTGCGAAGAACAAAATTCTCAGGGAGAAAATCAAATTTAAATTTTCCATGAACACAAATCAAATACAGCCAGCAGTTTTATCATTTTTTGTTTCAAATACTAAAGTTTGGATTGTTTTCAAATTTAGATAACTTAAGGGTATGGACCATACAGTATGGTGGTTCCTAATTTGACATATTCTCGATGAAAAATATTAGCCAGAACAGGGCTCTCAAGGATATAATTCAGATTAGCCAGTTTGTAGAACTAGCTTCATCTGCGTAAACAACATGTGTCAAATATTTTTGCATCATACACTTCC
The DNA here is from genome assembly GCA_004367855.1 of Oikopleura vanhoeffeni. Taxonomy (NCBI): domain Eukaryota; kingdom Metazoa; phylum Chordata; class Appendicularia; order Copelata; family Oikopleuridae; genus Oikopleura; species Oikopleura vanhoeffeni. The sequence continues at coordinate 78,701 of SCLH01002092.1, forward strand.
CAGAACATAACCGATGACAGCGGGACCTAAGTCAAAACGGAAAATGTGATCTCGCTCTGCGCGGCTTTAGTTTGAAATAAACCTAAATTTATATAACCTGTATAATTTAGTATTTAAATTGTCTGAGACGCGCTATTTGTGATTAGGTGCTTGACTTTATTCCTAGAATATGCAGATAACCACCGTGTTTTTCGACTTGTTCATCGGAACAAACTATCTCTCCTAGGTTAGATTTCAAATTCACTCACCATTTTGCAAACGTCAGCCGAAACAAATAGAAACTAGCTGAGAGCCCGTTTTTTCAATTTCGACCCAACTCAAAATATAATTTTCAAGTCACGCTGAGAAAAAAAGTCCGAAAAAAAAGTGTTCGTCTTTTTCGACCAAGTAGGCTCAAAAAAAGCTGGGAAACACATGAAAGAACAGTTTGGCTATACGTCAAGCCGAAATTTGAAAGTTTTTATGGTCAAATTGAAAACATACGTTATTTTTGTACTTAACTTTCGAACAAATATACTCAGAAAAAACTCAAAAAGATTTTCGATATTTTTATTGGTTCTTATTTGGAGTTGTTTTGTGCTTTTAAAAACATAAACGATTGAATTTGGCCTGGACATTTTTAATGACATATTAACTGCAGAAAATGGGGAACCACCAACCCTTAAGGGGGTATATCTTCTGATTAAATAAAGGGCCTAGAGGCATTAAAAATGCTCCCAATTAATACGGGGTTGATAAATTAGTGATTAAGAACCCAATCATCAAAATCTTTCTTTTTCAAATTGTGTCGCATTTTTTTCTAAGTATGTTTTTAAAAGATTTTGAGTTAAAAATAAGGTTTGCCTCGAATTTCGACCACTAAAACTTCAAAATTTCGCTTGACGTAAAGCAACTTCTCATCAGGTTTTACGAGCTTTCTTTTGAGCCTACTTTCGAAAAATCGAAGCAACTTTTTTTTTCGGAAATTTTTTTAGAAAAATGACCAAAAACAAAATCTATTTTCGAAGTTTTAGCTGGAAATTGCAAAAAATCCCGACGAGGGTCTCTTACAATTGTTCTTGGGAATACTTGATAACAATTTGAGCCATTTTGCAAATATATCCTAGGAGAAGATAGATTTTGAAGTCTGCAATTGTGAAAAATCGTCGGTTATCTGGCGTTCTAGAATTGTTCCGTGGCCGGATCAAAAAAAGCCCGACGATCAAAGATTGACATACTTCCGTTACGTGATCTGTGAAAATTTGA
>SCLH01002092.1:80771-93545 GCA_004367855.1 Oikopleura vanhoeffeni
AAAATAATTTTTGATTGATTATATATAAATCAAATCAGAAAAAACGATGACATAGGTCAGATCCTTGTGCATCGATTCCAATACCAAAATAATTTGTGAACACCACTGTGAGCTTGTATCACGTGATATGCTGTACCTTGCTCTTATCAGTAAATTTTCTAGAACTAAAAATCAAAATTCTAGAATATCAAATGTCGGATGCAAAAATATATAGTTTGAACTTCCTTATGCAAAAAAAATTGAAACTCTAACTACCTTGGGCTTTATGTAATACGCGCTTGAACAGTCACCTTTATAAAGGCTTCGGTGCCTTGGCGGAACTTTTTTTCTGTGCTCACACGGGTTAATAATTCGAGGAAATCTACGAAAAAAAATACATTTGAAACTTTTTTCTGACATTCTGTTTTTGAGGCTTTATTTAATATAAGCAGAAGTTCAAAGAACACCTCCTAAAACTTTAACAACTTAGGGACACATTAACCAATATTATCGGTTTATTTTTCAAAAGATTTTATTTTTCAGTTTGATTTTGTTTCTTTAGGGTGTTTGGAACAAAGATTCATACCTTCGCCAAATTCCTCATTTCACTCACGAGCTCGTGACAAAATGTCGAAACAAAGAAATCGACTCCGTATTTGACATTATTGAAATGGAGAATGAGGATCGTGACGGACTCCTCGCCTTGACAGAGGGTCAAATGACAGATGTTGCCAAGTTCTGTAACAGATATCCAAATATTGAAATGAACCATGACGTTGAAGATGCTGATAAGGCAGCTACTAATCAGCCAACAATGGTTCATATCACTTTAGAAAGAGAGGCAGATGTCGTGGGAAGTGTAATTGGTAAGTTTTGCAAAATTAAATGTTGAAGAATATGACCGGTTTGTATGGAAAGCGGGCGAATCTACGAAAATTTTAAAATATTAAAAACTGCTTCAAAGAAGACAACAATTTTATCGTTTTTATTTAAAAGCCGCAAAATTATTTTGAATTCAAAAGTTGCGCAACGACTCCCCAAGTGCCACGGTTGAAACCCTCCGTTATTTTATTCCCCCTTTCGTGCAGCTTCGATCTTTGACCAAATATACATGACTTTTGATTATTACTAGGGTATTTTTTTTGACGATTATGGGAAAACCATAGGCGATATCGAAAAACGTTTTTTTGCATTCAACTGCCAACTAAAAAAGCTCAATGGAGAAATTTTGTCTTATTCATCGAACTACCGGTTCACCGGTAACCGGAGATCTATTATATACGTATTTCAGTATAAAATTAGAGAAAAAAAATTGAAACTCGTTTTTTTCGTCCAGAAATTCATCAAAAATATAGTTCAAGCAGAAAATGTGTAGAAAATCGTGATATAAGAATGAACAAACATAAAAATTTAACTTTCCGGCTGATTTTAAGAAGAAAAAATTTGGGCCCATCGAGATTCGAACTTACCAAAAAATTAATTTCCGGTTTATATCTGGTGAACCGGATGTCAAATCAACTTAATAAAATTTCTCTTTTGCGCTTTTTTAGTTGGCAGTTGAATGCAAAAAACCGTTTCTCGATATCGCCTATGGTTTTCTCGTAATCGTCATGAGAAGGGAGGGCCCACCTAAAAAAAGTACCTAGGGGAGTCTCATAAAATACCGTTTGGAAAATAATTATATTTTCTTAAAATTATTCTTGAATTCGAGAATATTACGTTTGGTCTGATGAGTATGAAAGTCGAGAACCTTATTTAACCCCTAGACTCATAGAGCCATAAAAGGTGGCTTTCAGTTTTGTGAATAAGACCGAAAGACAAAAATAATCGAAATGAAAGTTCAGGGTTCAAATCGCCCAAGAGTTAGCAATTAATTCTGAAAAATGATAATGGATACAGGAGTAGAAGAGCAGGACGCGTTCGAGTCGAGCTATGTACTGTGTGAGAGAGTGACGAGACACGTGTGACGGAAACGATGTCATACGTCGCTGTCACAATTTATTTAACAACAAGGTCCTTAAATACTGCGAGAGGCGCGGCGAGAGATGTAGGTGTGGAGTGGAACGTATATGGTTGATGTAGATAGCGAGAGTCATACCGAGAGATCACAATGCGTATGACACATAGTATCACGTGTGACCAGGTGAATGGTCGCAGTGACACGATTCAAAGGCGAGTGGATATATGAGGCAAGCTAGAGAGCTGGTTACTCAGTAGCAGTGGCGAGAACTCCAAATAGTATGCCGAATCAAATACACACACGGTAGGTATCGGTCATATCTCTGCGCCAACCGGAAGGTTTTCACTAATTGTATTTTACTACATTACATGTATTAAAATCGTATGGTTTCCTGTGGAAAACAGCTTGAGTTAACTTCACTTTTGGAAATGAAGTGATTAATATTTTAATTGTCTTAATATAATTAATAAAAAATTTTGAGTCTATCCTTTATCTCAATGATTTCACAACAATTAATCCCCTAACACTTGGCTCTCATGCCTCTGGGGGATATCAATACTCAAATGAGTGAGGGGGTTAATAGATATTTTTGGTGTATTCAAAAATTTGATTGACTTGATTTAGTCATCAGAAAAAATTCAACCCTTGACAACTTTTTCGGAATCTGATCAACAATGAAGACGCCTCTTATAGATATTGCCCCTTTAATCCCCAAACAAACAATGAATATAGAAAACGGTCAACTTTTTTAACCCTTTACTTATTCAATCGGAAACTCAAATGCTGTAACGACCAAAATTTTAAAAAAAATGTTACAGTGAAGTCCGTTTAACGCATCCTATCAATATTCAAAGTACTGTCCAGCGAAAAGTACTTTATTTTAGCATGAAAAGACGCCATAGTACGATACGTATGTAACATATGTATCATATCAAGGCATATTTTTTTGGTACAGTCTAGTACTTTTCGCTGGACATTACTTTTAACATTGATAGGATGCGTCCTGTTAAACGGCCTTCACTATACTTCAAATGAGAATTGGGTGGCGCGATTTAAATGTCTGAAAAATGACTCCGATATCATCTGAAATTTGACTCTATTTATTAAGCGCCATTTTACCCTGGAAAACGAGACGAGGGATGGTGGTTAGTTATTGGAGAACACAAGACAAATTCGCTTCTCGCAATCAAACATATTTCACTCCAACAGAAGAAAAAAGTCTCACTTGAATTGGTTCCCCAAAAGGTAAATTTTATAGAAATTTACGAAAACTGGCTTTGTACTAGACTACATTTGAAAAGTTCTTTTGGCTCCGGAGAAACAAAGATTCAGAGCTCCAAAATTTCGGCTCTCCAATGGTCGGAAAATGAGTTTTCACAACCATAATTCTCAGCATTTGCTTTGATTTTCAGCTTATAAAGCTTCATTTTAGGCATTTTATAACAACGGCCGTACTCAGACAAAAATTTGCTATATTTGAAAAATAAAATATTCCAACATTAAAAATTAGTCATTTTGAACCTTACAATGATAATTTCTTTAATAATATTGCTTGTCGCCTTATTCGCTCATGCATAAACTTGAAATTCATATCTTGAAACGACATTGTTACCAGAAAAAATCTGAAAAAACAAATACTTTTTTATTTTGCGTAGTCTTAGTTTTAACCAAAATGCCAAAAATTTACCACTAACTATCGGTCTTGGGTCTAGACGGGAGAAAAAAAATATTTTTTTCTCCCGTCTCAGAAAAAATATTTTTTTAGTGTTTTGTCAGATTTTATATAGTAATGGTTGCTACTTAGGGTGACGGTTAGAATTAGGATCAGGGTTTAGATTAGGAAATAATATTTTTTTCTCCCGTCAAAAAACGGGAGAAAAGACCCCCAACCTAACTATCTCACCCAGAAATCCTAAATTTAAAAAAAAAAAGGATTTTTCTCACAAAACGACATCAATAACAGAAACCAGAATGACAGCCAAAAAACTGTTTATTGTGAAACTATAAAGCCAAAAGTACCCGCTCAAATCTACGTAAAACGTTTTAATCACCTATGATTTTCAGGCCGGAGAATCCAAATTTGTGCTTTATATGATGTGTGACGCCTACGCTGGCTGTGATCAAGAATACGAAATAAACCTGAAGGTCGCCGAAGGAGAAGACAGTTCGGATGAGTCGTCATCCGATGAAGACGAAAAAGATGAGAAAATGGAAGATTAGATTTAATTTTTTTGCTCCTATAGAACAGGGCTGCCCCAATAATATGGATACTTTCCTATTATTTACTGCCGTATCTTTGATTGTTCCCTTTCTAATAGACAAATTTTCTAAGAACATGTTCCAAAAATTCATTTACTTGGATTAAAATATAAAAATCAAAGAAGAAAAGTAATCTGCTAAGAATTTTACTTTTTCACTGTTTGTCTTTAATTGCAATTCAGTAAAATGCAGGTTTCAAAATTTATAATATGCATTTATTTAATTAACAGCAACGTTTCGTATATTAATTATCAAGCTAATGGTAGATTTGTAAGTCCCGAAAACATAGAGTGCACAATCTAGAGTTTATGAATTTGTGAAATAATTGATGGAAACTGAAAATAATTTCTTGACTAACTGCAAAATAGTGTGAAATTTCTATGAACAATTTGTTCCTTTATTGTATGCAGTTACAGTTATTATTTCTTTTCCCCAAGTTTTCGCGCCACAACCGTTCCAGATTCTTGATTTCTTTATAAAATATTAAATACAAATGTTCAAATTTATAGAAAATAAAATTATAAAATATGTAGGATTTTTCCGTGACTGATTTATCCGTCACAGCGATCATTATTAAAACCATAAAACATGCCCTTCAAGCGGACAAACTTGGATAAAGACCATCTGTCCGCTTAGAAGAACACCACTGTAGTCCACTTACGATATTTTTTATAAGCATTTCTTGTTCATATCCTTTACCAAACCAAAGTGAACTTTGAGAATGATGATCTCTATAGCGCGTGTTCAAATCCCACTACAGTAGAGTGTGGTTAAAAGGACAACCTCGAAGGGGAAATTTCCACCAAAGCGGTTTAAGGGGGTATGCGACTCTGAATTAAATAAGGCTTGAGGGGCATTAAACTGCTTGAATATGATCACGGGGGTGATAATTAGAGTGCTACTAAGAACCCAATAAGATCAAAAAAATTTCGAAATTGTTTGCATTTTGTTTTTTTCTAAGTATTTTTTAAAAAGCATTGAAGTAAAAAATAACGTTTGCTCCAATTTGACCACTAACACTTCAAAATATCGACTTTGAGTAAGTCCAAGACTTTTCTCATCAGTGGTTTCACTGGCTTTCTTTTGAGCCTATTTTCGAAAAATCGAAGCACTTTTTTTTCAGAATTTTTCGAAAATGACAAAAAATTCAGCTACTTTCGAGTTCTAGCTCGAAATTTGGCAAAAAAGCTCTCGATCTCTCTTTTAAATTTCTGAGCGAAGTACTTGAAGAAACTTTGAGCTGTTGCAACATATCCACGCGAGGAGATAGATTTTTGAAGTCCGTGAAATTGTTATAAAAATGTCGGTTATTTGCGTTCGTAGATGATTGTATCAAGTTGCCGATCAAAAAAGCTCGATGAAAATCTATATAGCTCGTACGTTGATCGTGAATTTGAAGAGCTCAATTGAAGTACCGTTGGGGGAGATTAGAATTTTGAAGTTTTTGAAAATGTCCCTTGTTACAATACTGTACCTATTGGTGTAATTGGTCAACAAATAATTGTATGGTATTTTTTCGCAAGTATTTAAGGATAGATCTACAAATGATAGCATTTTCGGTTTTTCTCATTGACAGCGTTAGTTTTCAGTATATTCCCTAGAATGTTCAAATCAGAGTCCGCATTACCCTTAAGGATGTGGGGCAACGAATAATTGACGATTTCTCAGAGAAACTTTTTTGACTGCCCCATTTGTAAGAGAATTTTCCCACTGAGTTTTTTACAGCTTTAGGATTTTTTCTGAATTTTGAATTTTTTCAAAAAAAAATAAGTTTGACGATTTTTGAAGAATTTGAAGTGAAACGCTACCAATTTCGATCTAGATTTATTGTCACCGCTTTCAAAATGCCGAATGTAGACACTAACTCGACGAATACTGCCAAAAGAACGGTAAATTTCACATTTTTAATTTTTTTTTTAATTTAAAAAGTTCAGAATTTCAACAAAAAACCTAGAAAGTCACAAGTCGTTTCCTGAGACTTTGGAGAAAAGAAATCGAAAAAGGCTTCCATTTGAACTCTTAATTCAGCCTTGCGGTGAATTTGATGTACAATTGAAAATTTTCCAGTATAATTTAAGGAGGAAGTAGGCGTTTCGCGCGAGGCTCTCCCAAAATAGCACTGTTTGACCTAGAGAAAATTGTGAAAAAAGGCTATTCCATTTGGTGGATGAAGTAATTTATATCTACATTCTAATTGCAAATACTCAATAAAAGTGATGAGACAATGAATGAGGGTAGGCCCTTTTAGTGCGTTCTAGAGCCATCAAAACCATTTGTTCTGAGGCGTAGGTTGATGGTATCAGATGCTCTGATGAGTCACTGGCACCTCCTTACGAGTTGTACTACCGTATTTGGAAAAAAATTAAATTATTCTGAAGCCAGGTTTCCGAGAACTTCACTGAAATGTGTAAAACAGAAGCCACGGATTTCGTGCCCCACATCCTTTAAAAGGACAGCTTGAAAACAAATATTGCTCAAAGGATTTTTTTGACTAATTCAAAAATAATTACTGTCGGTATAACGCTAAAGGAACAAACGACAAAGAATTGGCAGATTTCTTGGCCATTTTCGAAAGTACCAAGGCGGTCTAAGAGGACAAAAACGGTGGCGTTAAATGTTAGTTGAGAAAAAAAACCTGGTCTAGCGAAAAAAAAATATACACATAATAATTAGCGAATTTGATTTTTCAGTTTACATAATTCATGAAATGTGACTGAAGTGGACAAACGCTGTGGCGTTATAATATAGTGGCCCCAATTAATATCGACATATAGAAATAATGGTGGATCCTTCTGAAAACTTCTTGGGGCATTAATAAATATATCGAAAATGCGAAAAAAAATTTATGAAAAATAACTTGTTGGTCGTCCACGTGATCAAAATATAGCGAATTTTTCGTATTTTCAAGTATTTATATTATTTCTAAACAAATGGCGCATCGGAAGTTTTTGGCCGTCAACGACCGATCTATATTATTAAAATTGAACATACTTTTTGTAAAAAATACATAAATGGTTCGAAATGATGATTTTGTTGCCCCAAACCTCGATTTTTCACGAGAAAAGGGCATGCCCTTTGATCCGGAAATAATAATTTAGTTATCCAAATTAACCGCCTTGGTTGATCTTAATTATCCCAGTTTTTTGGTACATACATCTCTGAAAGATGGTGTCCTATTACTCTTTTTTTAAGAATTTTTGAAATTTTCAGACGTTTCAGACAATTAAAAAAAATAAAAAAAAATTTTCGAAAAAAAATTCGAAAATTTTCTTCATTCAATTTTAAAATACTCAGAAAAAATTTCAAAAATGCTTGATAAAGTTTGATTTCCAACAGATATATTTAAAAATTGAATCCAACAAATCCGTATTTTCGAAACAATTTGAGTTATCCAAGTGCTTTACGGGAATCGTGTCGAGGGGCGAAAAGTTTAGTTTTTGACGGTCGAAAATTTTCAAAAATGAATAAATTTTAAGAAAATTTTTAATTTTTTGGAAAATTTTTATAAGGCTTTAAGAAAGTTCTCAAATCTCAATGTAAATTTTGATCAAAAAAATATTCAATTTTTTCAAATTAAAAAAAAACAAATTTTGTAGGAAATTTTTTCTGTAATTTCAAGTACCGAAACAAGTACCACAAGATCTAGCAATGTAAAAACATTAGCTCTGCGCTGGTTGTTTCTAACACGAAAAACCCCCTTTCTTGATGAATTATGCTATTTTTCAACAAAAAACACCCTTTTTTGATGAAAAATAGTATTTAAAAAAAAAATACACACCACTAAACGCGCAATAAAATTCTGCATAAAACCCAACATTTGAAAGTTCAACCCAGAGTGGTCGATTTTTTCCCATTTTGCAAAATGGCCCGCGACACGCTATTTATAATTGTAGTGAGAATACAATTTTAAAAATTTATACTTTAGTACTCATAATAATGTAGCGAAAAAGTAGATTTCTATAAAAAATCCAAAAAAAATTTCCAACTTTTTCTTAAATTTTTTTTAACCAGGTGACTTATTACTCTCGAAATTTTTTTATAAGTTGCGCCTAAGTATTGCGCACATTTGGCTTGCATTTTTAGCTCTCTAGAGCTATTTTTCGATTTTTAGAGCATTTTTAGTGATTTTTTTTTAATGGACAAAACGACACGTTTTCAGGTGGACAAAAAAATTTCTGTCTTCTTAGACGCATAGGACAGTAGTTATATTATCAAAATGCAACTAATATACTAAATAATTTTTTTTAAAGGACAAGGTCGGAGCGAAAATTTCTGCCAGACTTTTAAAAGGACAGTTTGAAAACTCAACCTGTCCTTTTAACCACACTCTACTGTAGTGTTGTCTTGGGTAATACCCAATGGGTATACTAATACGCAAGAGTGCTTGATATTGGGAGCGCCAAAGTTCATTGGTGCGTAATATCATCTGATCAACCCCCTGCCGACAAGGCGGCGTAGAATTCGAAGCTAGTGGGATTCGAACACGCGCTATAAAGATCACCATCATTTTCAAGATTCACTTTGGTTGGAAAAAGCATATGAGGAACAACATTATTTAAATTAATTGATAGTATTTTAACGAAAAATATTCGGCGTCGATAAATTCTAATGTGGCTGAATTTATGGGCGTCCACCTTTTTTCATAAATAAATGCCACCAATAAATTCAAATAATGTGTTTTTATTGATTTTAATGAAAATGATTAACAAAAATTTATCAGTTACTAATCCTTATTTTATTTCCAAGACCAACCCAAAAACGTGATGTGACTTTTAATCCAAGTCTAAGCTACTTGGTCAATTAATTATGCAATATTAAACAAATTGCGTAGATCCAAAACGTCATCGCGGAGCATGTTATTTCTTGATAGGATACTCACGAAGGGTCAAAGCCTTCTAATCTCTAGCGGCAGATTCGGACTTAGCTCGATGTGAGAAAAAAGCTAAATGATTACAATGATTAATTGAGATTGAACTTTCGTAATTTGTTGACTAAAAACTTCGACCATTGGTAAAAATTATACAATTTGCATAATCAATTGGGTATATTTTTTAGTTAAAATAGGGGTTTTATAGGGGTTAATAGAGGTTTTATACATTGAAAAGTTTTGCTAAGAATATAATCGTATACTAGACCGACAAAAAAAAATTCTTGATGGTCTCGCGGTCATCCAAAAATAGCGTCTTCTGCTACAATTATCAATTTGGCGCCCTCCTCGGGAGAACCTACTGTATTTTAAAAAGACTGGTTCCACCACACTTAAGTGGAAACTGTTTTGACTGCATACTACTCAAAAAATACATTTAATAATTTCCTTATACAGATTTCTATGGTACCATCCGTTTTTGTACCTTTCTTGATCGATGGTTCTAAAACGCCATCTGAAAATATTAATTAAGGAGGTGGTCGTCGCAAAATTAGGCTCTAAAAACAAATTTTCCCAATTTTATTTTTATGCCTTTTTTATGAAAATATGGAAAATTACAAGCATTTTGGTACTAGTTTTATTTTGATACATGGCTAGGAAAGCACTTTTTGATGAGTTCAAAAATATTTCGTATAAAAAAAGTTGAAATTTATTGATTTTTGGAAATTTAAAACACGATTTACAGAAAAACGAGTCAGAAATTTAGACAAAACTCAACTTGGTGTTTTGCACGGACTCTTCAGCTACACATTTATCTGGGTTTCGAATGTGTGACTTTTAAATCCAGGGAGGAGATACATTTTGATTGAGACGGTCAATGAGACCCCTAAACAAGGGTCAAAATACAGTTTTTTGGTGATACTGAGAGCAAATTCAAGAACTTTCAAAAAAACTCAACTTGGTGTTTTGCTCACGTTCTGTCCGGTTTATTTGAGTCATAAATCATTGTTGTACCCTAAAAACTCAGGGAGGAGATAATTCCGTTATTTTTGTAAGCACGTTTCTGATTGGACGAGCCATCCGTCACTTTTGATTTATTTTTAGGATGCAAGATTTTTGTTCAAATATATCAGAGAGAGGTAATGTTTGGTCCGACGATTTGTACTTTTGCTACAATTGGTCATTGAAAACCCCATTTTGCCTTAAAATGCGACGACCACCCCATTAACGGGGTAGGTGTCGCTTTTTGATACCTTTCAATCACGCCTCAGAATAATTCTAGGGCAGTTGTAAATAATCTGAGGACACTTGTTTATAGGTCTAGCCTTCGTCTAACGATTCCTTATCTCATACTCAAAATTCAATCACCACAGCACCAGGTGCAGAGTCAATTCTAGAACACCCAAGCGTTTTTTCAAAGTTATACTTCTATCAGGCCCCACATACAACGCGTCTGAAAATTCACACAGAGTACGGGATTTATGAGTAAACTAATATGTTTGGCCCATTTTTTTAATTCGGCTCTTGTATTTTCTAGAATCCCTCTTGAACGCCAATTTTTACAATTTTTCGTCTTCAAACTGATATTTATTTTAGACGGATGTTCAGAATAAAACTGTTTTTTTGACTAAGGTAGATAAATATAGTGTCGTCAATATGTTTGGCTCGGATTTTTGAATTATGTCCTAGAATTCTAGAAATTAGATTTTAAGTAAACCGGAAATGAAAAGTTCGAAAAAAAAAATTCGTCTGATCGGAACAAAAGTACTACCAAATTGAATCGCTGAGAAATCACTGATCAAAAAATCTTCTTACAGCTAATCGAAATTGTGAACCAATCAGCGTCAAATTCGATAATTAGGTTTAACATTTTGCTTAAAAATAATTGAAAATTCTAGAATTCGATTAAGACATTTCCGATAATTTTAATGTCATCCATCGTTTTAGGCGGGTCATATTCACCAATAAAAAATGTTCATATCATGGTGGAATACCGGTTTTAGGCGGGTTAAAGCAAAAAACTATTCGAATTTTGAAAATTCTAGATTTTGTTCTAGATTGTTTTGAAAAAAATAAATGTCATCATGAGATTCCTTGGGTCAACTTTAGTCATAACCGATATTAATGTACATAACACTTGTATCATAAATTAATGCTATAAAGGGCTCAAAAAACCGACACCTACCCCCTTAAGAGTGTCACTTTTTAAAGAATAAAACATTCGTGAATACTATTCACTGAATAGGTATATTTAAAATATAATAGTTTCGAATGAATTTATTTCAGAAAATGTATTTTCATCAGTTTCTCAAACAAATATTACGATTTTTTTGTACTTGAACCCTTTCTTTATGATTTTAAATTTATCTTTAAAATTTGAAAATTTTGCCTTTGCAGGACTGGTAATGTTATGTAGATTTTTTGACACAAAATTATCCGAATTTGAAATATGCATCACAACTCAAAATGTGATTGCAAATATTACTTTGGCTTGAGGGTTGTTGATGCTCATGTAACGTTATACGAGTGATTAAAGTTCTACGTGTTTCGCCAATGTATGTTTCTTCGCATGGGCAGAAATTTTCGTATACANTAAATCATTGTTGTACCCTAAAAACTCAGGGAGGAGATTAGAGTGGCCGCGGTCTGAAGCATTTCTGGGAAGGGCTAAAAATCAGAAAAAATTTTAAAATCGTTTTTGGGTCATTTTTAGCCATTTTTGGAAAAAACTCTAACGAGATTTTTTTCTCCTCATTTACTTATTTATCGATCCCATGGGTCATTTGGGGTCTTAGGGGACTTTCAAAATCGGTCCTGACCGATCGCGGCCACTCTATAATACCTATTAGGTATATTTAAAATATAATAGTTTCGAATGAATTTATTTCAGAAAATGTATTTTCATCAGTTTCTCAAACAAATATTACGATTTTTTTGTACTTGAACCCTTTCTTTATGATTTTAAATTTATCTTTAAAATTTGAAAATTTTGCCTTTGCAGGACTGGTAATGTTATGTAGATTTTTTGACACAAAATTATCCGAATTTGAAATATGCATCACAACTCAAAATGTGATTGCAAATATTACTTTGGCTTGAGGGTTGTTGATGCTCATGTAACGTTATACGAGTGATTAAAGTTCTACGTGTTTCGCCAATGTATGTTTCTTCGCATGGGCAGAAATTTTCGTATACACAATCAATTTTCTCAAATTTATCAATTTCAGGTTTTGCACGAATTGAGAAAAGCTTGCTAACCTTGACGCTTCGGTATGAAACGTTTACGAGGAAATTTGGCAGTATTTGTGACATTTTTCTTATCAACTTACATATACTGTATTCTATAACTGAAGAAGATTATTCGAAGCATACAGTGCGTATCATAGGTTTCCGTGAGGGTTTAACCCTATTTGTGGGTTTAACCCAAAAAAGCCTTTGAGCGGGATCAAAAAAAAAATCTAAGACTTTTTTCCCATTACACCATAGCCCAAAAATGATCACGTGACCGTATATTTAGGAATAAGGTTGGTAAAAGTAGTACTGTTTTTTTTCAAAAATTGCTTTAATCAATTTTTGAAAAAAATTAAGTGGTTCTTTAGAAGTTTTGAAGACTTTTTTCGCATTACAGCAAAGTCCAAAAACGATCACGTGACCTTCAAATTAGGAAATAAGGTTTTGGTTCAAGTAAACAAATAGTGATCAAATTACG
>SCLH01002092.1:99937-131824 GCA_004367855.1 Oikopleura vanhoeffeni
CTTTCTGTAAAATAAAAATTTTCAAGTGTTAGATCGACTATTGGATAATGACGTTTTGTGCGTTTTTTTTCGAAATTTACTGTATTACCTACTTATTTTTTGCAAAATTAAAATCATCAAAAGCCTTTGAGCGGATCAGAAAAAAAATTCCTAGACTTTTTTCCCATAATCATAGCCCCAAAATAATCACGTGACCGTATATTTAATGAATGGTTGATAAAAACTAGTACTGTATTTTTCAAAATTGCTAAATTCATTTTTGAAAGAGTTAAGTGTCCTGAAGTTTTTAAGACTTTTTCCGTCACACCAAGTCCAAAAACGATCACGTGACCTTCAATTAGGAAATAAGTTTGGTTCAAGTAAACAAATCAGTGATCAAATATCGCGAAATTTTTTGGGCCAGATGACACCTAATATTCAGGAGTTTTGATAATATGTGTGTGGGATATTCTCAAACCGTCACCGATAATCTATCGAGAATAAAGGATCAATTTATAAATATTCAAACCTTATTTTTGGATTATTTCGTCACGTGATTTCATCTCGGCCTTCGCTTGTAATGTGAAAAAGTCTTAAAACATTTGAAGTTGACCCTGTTTTTTTTGAGTAATTTGAGTACTTTTTCCAATTACTGTACTAGTTTCTTTCTCAAAAAGTACTCAAAATCCAGTGGAAGACCCTCTAACAGACGATCGTTCACGAATTTCTAGACTTTATTGATTTTAACTTGGCCTCCGGTTTAAATAGAGCCTTTCTAGAAGTCAGAACTTTTCGAATAAGGTATAACATAAGAGGATGCGTAGCGCACGAGAAGAGAGAAATGAATCGTCACACAGAATTTAAGATGTCATTTTTACTTAGAGAATTTTGTTTTTAAACATTCAATTTTTTTGCAGTATACTCAATAGTGACGGTTTAATATTTTCAAATTTAAAATGTCATAACCCTAAATTGTGTATTATGCACTTGTTTGCAAGAATCGGCGAAAATGGAGAGGTTTTTAATTTTCTTATTCACATTTGATGACCTGTTTATAACTTTTTAAATGTTTTAGTATAGCAGTAGAAATTCTTTGTATAATATTATTATCATAAGAAAAAATATATGTTGATTATGAATGTCCGTTACTATGTTGATTCAAATGCAAACACGGAGGTGCAAGGACACTACGGGTCCAGAGATTGTCGGCCACTACGGGAGGTAATACAGATTGTCAAATTCACAGAAAGAATATTAAGGTCTAAATGTTATCTATCATCACAACTATATTTAGTACTAAGCGGGATGCGCGTATAGTTAGACCGTTTGTCCGCCAAAAAACCCTACACTAGACCGCGTCATTCTAACTATACGCGTACTTTCTAAACTTACGGTACTTTGGGAAATGTGCTACTGATTGGTAAGTTGGCTAATATCTAGAGTTTAAAATTGCGTTTAAATATGTCAGAGTAGATATTTTGTTGATTTTAAAGTTATTTGTTACGACAATTCATAGGTGTATATAATTGAATTTATATTGGACAAATGAATGATTAATATTCTAAATAAACATTCGAATTTCGAAAATATTATCAGAAAAATCGGTTTTAAATTTCAAGGAAACATTACTTGAAATTATGAAAATAAAAAATATCTCTAGATATATACCTCAGAAACCAGAAACGATAATAGTTTTTAATGCTGAATAACATTGGCCATTTTCAAGCTGCCGACCATTTGTCTGCAGACTTTAAAAACATGTTTTTCAACTCCTGAAATAGCCGGACATCATTGGTCTATCTGAACATGTTTTTAAAAAAGTGTATTTTTCATGTCGCGCGCCAGGATCTTGGCTGAAATCTGGTTTTAAAACGCCTAGTTCTTTTGCCTAGGAACGTTTGAAAAAAAGCCCTTCCTTTTGCCTGGTAAACTATACGCCGCAGCCAGGAACGAATTATTTATTTATCAATATGCGTCGTTTTTGCAGGAGGGCGTTACGTAGGTTTTTGGTGACGTGAGAACGTCTAACTATAACAGACGATAATATCGCCCGCCCCCGGATTAATAAATAAACACATAATAACTATGAAAATTAATCAACTTAATAAATAATCTCATATTTTTGCGGACGTTTTCGAATATTTATTTTAATTCTATCGAAGCAGTCTTTTCTTTAAAATGTCGTAGCAGAAACTTCAAAAACTTAACTCAAAAGAATAACTCATATACTAATAAACTTAGATATAAATTCGTTTATACTGCAATGACGTTAAACTTACCGCAAAAAAGCTGAACATTGTTAATTAACTCAAACCAAATAACTTTTTAAATCTTAAGGATGTGGGGGAACGATAGTTCTGAGAGTTTTCTAGAAAATTTTTTGATTGCCCTTTTGTAGAGAATTCTCCACTGGTTTTTTTTCAAGCCTAGGATTTTTTTGAATTGGTGATTTTTTTCAAAAAAAAATTAAGTATTGAGATTTTTGATTTTAGAAATTTGAAGTGAAAGCAGGTCCAATTTTCGAATCTAGAATTTTTGTCCACTTTCAAATTGCGAATGTTAGACACTTAACTCGACATAATGCCAAAAAACGGTTAAATTTCATTTTTAAGTTCTTTCTTTAATTCAAAAAAGTTCCAGAATTTCAAAAAAACTTAGAAGATTCACAAGTCGTTCTTGAGATTTGGAGAGGAAAATTCGGAAAAGGTACCGTTTTTTTCAGACCTTTAATATCAAGCCTTTGCGGTCGGTGAATTTCTGAAGCACAAAATTAAAAAAAATCTACATATTCTTCAAGAGGAGTGGAGCTTTGGCGTGAGCTCCCATACGCTGTTTTGCCACTAGGGCCAAAAATTTGAAATTTTCTTACCGCTCGGAGATGCGCTTCAATTTGGAAGTTGTTGAAAATGTCACCTTGTTACGATACTGTACCTATTGGGAACGGAACTAAAAATTGCGATAAAAAATTGTACATGAACGTAACTTACGATTCGTAAGTATTTAAAATTTACTAACATAAAAAAACGATAAAAATCAGCTGTTTATAAGGCCAAAAATTTCAAGCGTGCAAAAATTGTATATTTTAATTTTTTTCTTCTACCTAATTAAGTATTGTGGCAATACTATTGTCTCAAATTTTAAAGAAAATCTTCATTGTACAAATAATTTAGTGTAATTTGACAAAATCCTTGGCTACCCTGAGATATGAGACGAAGTCTGAAATCAAAGTCTCCGGAGATAACAGTCTCCCTGAATTCTACCAGAAATATTTTTTTAATATTGCCCCTTAGGCCTCATAAAACCAGCGACCAGTACCCCCTTAAATCAAACTTTGAGCAAAAATTCTTCTCGTAACTTTTAGATTAACCTTTTCCAGTCAAAAATTATATTTTCTTAAAATTTTTTTAAATATCTGTCGAATAACCTAAATTTATATTTTTGATTCATGAACTTTTTATTTATGAAGTTCCAAATTGAAGTTTCATCATGAATTTTCATCTTTAATAGCATAAAGCCCAATTTGTGACTCAGTTCTAGTAACTAGTGAGTAGTGCTGAAACAAATCTTGAGAATCAGTCAAAATGTTTCTAGTTTTGCCCTAAAGTAATCTGAAAAACCGGTTGAGCTTTAGAATTGATGTCAGAAAAAAGGAGTCATAAGCGGATATCTCGAGCTCTGCATTAAACATTTGACCTAAAAATCTATTTTTGGTAGCTCATTCAGTGTAAAATGACAACAAATAGAGAGGTTATAATTTCAAAAAACTGCTCGATTTTTGGTAAAATTTTACTTTTATGCATAATTTCTTCAATTCTGGGTGTTATAGGGCTGAGGTCTACATATTGACAACGGAAAAGATTACATTGCTTTGCATAAGTTTTTTGAAAATTATGAAAAAGCTGGTTTTCCGGATGCTTTTTGTAGAGCTCAAATACAGTTTTTGTCAACTATCTGTATCTATTTTCAATTGAGGGTGTTTTTATTGATTACAACGAATGGACCTTGGTGAATGACAACGAAATTATCATTTTTGAAAAATCTCAGTTTTCGGACGAAGAAAATTTAACAGATAAGAATAAAACTAAACTAGCGGAGTCTTATTGTGATATGTTGGGAACCGATATTTTAGGGCACAAGCAAGATATTTTAGAAGCACTTTATAAAGAGAAAAAGGAGGGTTTACAACTTATACAGTAGTACGAGAAGAAAATAAAATAAATCGTCTGCTTTTAGCTTAATTTCTTCAAATAAAGTAAATCTGGCAGTAAATTTCGAGTCGAATAAAAAAATAAAAATACATTTACTTTATAAGTTTAAAATTTTTTGAAAACGTTTTTAAATTTCAGCTGCCCGTACGGCTGTGCACAGCCGTAGCGACTTTAAACGGGTTTTTCGACCCTTATACATAATGGGATCATCGTCGACCAAGTGAACGCTCAAATTTTTTGTGCGTTTTTTGAGGAATTACAGTACTTATTTCAAAAAAAATCTCAAATCTCTCCAAAACATATGTGAGGCTAATCTACAAACAAATCTATTTTTTTTCATTACGGTATAGTCGAAAAACGATCACGTGACCGTATAAATGAGAAATAAGATATGTTTCAAGCAGCGTGAAAACATAAATATGGAACTTATTCACACAAGCTCCGCATTATTAGCTTTATTTTGATTGGTCAAAATAGATAATTTCATTAATATTCATAATAAATGTTTCACCTTAATTCTAAATATGATAATTTTAGCTCATTTGTATGCTAAAAACAATTTTTGAGTGGAGGAAAATGTAGAGACCCACCATTGATGCCTTACCCGTGTTTAACCTGTACGCACTCATCGTACACTATTGTACGAGATTGACTTTTTTCGACCCACGAAGTGTCTGTAGATTTTAACCGCTGAATATTTATTTTCGAGATTCACCATGATTATACAAAATTGTCTGAAATTTTCAAATATCGAACTAAAACTTGATTGCATTAATATCTCTGAGTTTATACCTCTCGAAAGACAAAACAAAATATATTTTGAGTGCTCCTCTTTGAGTCAGGAAACGACCAAACAAACCCCTCTCACATTTAAGTGTGAAATATTTCGTATCGGTATATCAGGGAGAACTTGAAATTGTACGAGAATTCGAATATCTAGATTAAAATGCTGTGAGATAATTTTATGAAGTTATAGCGCTTGAAAAATGAAAACGTTTTTTTTTCGAGCACTTCTGTCTCACAAAACTTCAGATAAAAATTTATCGAGTTGTTATTATGATTTACGAATCCATCACTGATAGAAAATTGTTCGGCCATTCGAACCATCTTTCAAAAAATAAATCCGACTTTTATTTGCCGACGCGAGCGCTTTTACGGTGAGTTTATTGAATTTCGAAATTAAAATTAACTTGTAAATTAAAAAAAATATATTATTGAACTCCGGGTATGATAATATATCAACCCACTTACCGATAAATATTTCTCTATTATAAATATATTCCTCTTGAAGTTAATCAACACAGCTTTACCTCTAATTATTTATATTTTTTGATTTTTATCTTGTTTGAATGAAAAGGTCCTGATATTCGGGCACCTTCGTCTCCACTGTGGGAATATCCTTCACGATTTGCTCCAAAAATAAAAATTTACAAAATATAAAAATCCTCGAATAATACTGATCGTAAATTTTTTCAAATATGTTTGTCAAGAATATTATTTAATACTTAATATGTGATTAAAATGGTATAATTTGAAATGTCTGGGTTTGAAGTAAAGACAAAATATCGAAATTCTCTCCCGGGGGCGCAATAATGTAGTGTTTGACCACTTAAATTCAATATATGTTTTAAATTAAATTAGGTTGTAGATAATTGTTTGAACTATGTGCCTCAGCCTTAACTTTTTAATCGGATGAGTGGTACTGCTTTTATGATTTTTAAAAAGTGCTCGTTACAATTATGTACGAGTGGTGCGTACGGGTGAAGAAATTATTGGTGCGTACAGGTTAAAGCCTGATTGCCCGCTATTAGTGTATTGATCTGTTTCGCCTACGCATAAAATATCTGAATGGAGTAGTATGATTGGAGAGATTTGATTTACAAATTTAAACACATAAAATTAGACTTGCTGGAAAACTTCTGATGACAACTTTTTTTGAAATAGATATCAGAGAAGACACCATGACCAGATCTTTCTTATGTATTAAATAAAGTACGAAAAAAATATGTTTTTAGTACTTTTTTGTTGATTAAGGGGGTGGGGAAAGCGACCTTTTTAAGGCATATACAAATAACAAATCGAAAATAAAAATATTTTTCCTGACTAAGTCGACGACGAGAAATTCAATGGTCTTAACCAGAAATCCGTATCTGCTCTAGAATTTTTTGAACTGAAATTAGATGCATTTATAATCAAAATTAAGAAAAGTTTTTGATCCATCATCGAGATAATTGTGAGAATTAGATTTATCAACGGCTAAATTGGGTAAGTCCCTTAATGAAAAACCATAGATAATTGGGATTTAATAATACAGCTGCGCATAGCCGTATAGGCGGCTTGGCCATCTTTAACTGCGGTCTTACCCGAGTTAAGACTCAAATGATTGTGAAAATAAAGTGAAAATATTTGGATTTAAGTTGACGAACTTCCCACCATGAAAATAATTATCTCCCTGAGAAATTTTGAAGACGCTAATAATCTGAAAGAAAATATGTTCATCTATAATAAAGTTGATGATTGTTTACATATTTTACTAAATTTAGGTAAAAAAATTCATGCAAATATGAGCAGTTATAGATACTACTCTCGCGTTCGCGGTTGACCCGCATTTGACTAATGAAAGCACCAGATATTACGCATGTGACCAATAAGAGCTTCGAAAATAAATTCAAACACAAACGCGAAAGTAGAGGCATAGAGATCCTTTTTTTGAATATATTTTATTTAATAAAAGTTGTGAGCTTCACACAAAATCCCCTTGATAACTTTTACATTCCGATCAAATTTTTGTATTTTTTTCAATATCCGTTCCAACTTATGATAATTTAGGTGTAGCTGACCTAACTTAACCGAATATGCCAGCCACCTAAATTATCATCAGTGTGAACAGGGGATATTTTGCATGAAACTCTGTATCTCAAAGTTGAGCCTATAAGGTGGCTTTAGTGCCTCGGCGGAACTTTTTTCTCTATGCTGAGCATAGTATGCTCCCAAGAGTTAATTGGCTGTGACTTGAGAATGAAGACTCTGTCACCAATTCAATATTTTCATCTTTGAAGTTAAAATCACGCATATTTTTCAAACTTTATCATAAAGTTTTTCTACCAACTGCTCAACGACGTTAAATTGTTTAACCCAAAAAGTTCCACGCATTTACGATACCAAATAGACAAAATAAGAATTGCGCTGTAGTGGAGCCGCTAGAAAATAAGATTATAGAATCAGAAGTAGACTGCTCTGAATCACACGACTTCGCTTGCATTAGAGAAAGAACGCCTTCGGAAGTCACAATTGGTGGTTTTGGCGGAAGGCGTTCAATAGCTAGGGATCATTATATTTTATCTTCTGTTCATTTGGTGAATTTTTCAATGTGAAAGCTTTTAATAGAACCTTTCAGATTAATAAATAAATCAAAGTGTGAATCAGAAAAAATAAAATAACTGCTTATAAATTATATTCTGTTTTTATAAGTTTAAAACTTATAAACCATGATCACACTGTGCTGATCAATGGTTTATAGTTTTAAATTATAAAACAGAATATAATTTATAAGCAGTTATTTTATTTTTTCTCAGAAGTTTTTAATCTTTTAACATATCTTATACGAACGCTCGACAGACAAATCAGCCACGACTATTTATTAGTATCTTAAATATATTGTTTATAATGAGGCAGTTAGAAATATATTCAAAGTATTAACATATTTGCAAAGGTTTAGGATGAGGAAAAAGCATTTTTAGACTGAGATCATTCGATCGCAACCACCGATTTGTGGGAAAGGAGGATAATCGGAATCCTTTCTCTTGCTTGTCTTTTTGCTCTGCTTCTTGGTGGGCGCCATCCCAATTTTGTTCGAAGTTTAGGTTCGGCCGTCCAGACTGGAGCGCCTGTGTTTCAATTCTAGCCAAAAAGCGCATTATTTTGAATTTGAACGTACTTGCTAAAAAAAAATTAAAAACAGACAAACCGTATGAGATATCACAAAAAAGTTTTTTGCATTCAACTCGAAACTAACAAAGCTTTAGCTGAAGGTAGTTTTTATTTTAAAGAAACCACCCCTACCAATGACGATTACGAGAAAACCATTGGCGATATCGAAAAAAAGATTTTAACATTCAACTGCCACGTAAAAAAGCTCGATGAAGATTTTTTTTCTTTTTTTTGGTCTACCGGTTTACTGGTAACCGGATATTTATTATATAGGTAATTTCAGTATAAAATTAAAGGAAAAAATTGAAACTCGTTTTTTCTTCCGGGAATTCATCAAAAATATAGTTAAAGCAGTAAACGTGTATACGATCGTGAATCACGATTCGTGATATAAGAATGAACAAATCACGGGGCTACCTGGTCACTTCTTACTTGATTATTGGCCAAAATTTTTAAATAATTTGGCTTTTGAAAACAACTCATCTGATTACATTCTTAGATAGCTCACACTGAGCACAAATATCTTGTGAATAATGAATAAATAAAAAAGGTCCAAATCCGACCATTGTTTCCAATTTTTTTAAGAAAAACTAATAATGAAACAATTTCAGAAATCTCAGAAAAAAAGATAAAATAAATTGGTCCGATAGACTAATTTTTTTATTTAATTATTTAAAAGATATTTGTGCTCAGTTTGAGCTATCTAAAAATGTGATCGGATGAGTTGTTTTCAAAAGCCGAATTATTTAAAAATTTTGGCCAAAAATCTAGTAAAAAGTGACCAGGAAGCCCCGTTATTGATATAACATGTTTTGCAGGTACTTGCGTAATAAATTGCAAAAAAACGGCCCTAGGATCAAAAAATAAAACTATTTCAAAATTTCAATCGACTCAAATTTTAAAATTACATTAAAATCTTAAAATTTGAACACCCGTTGGTTAAACTACGCAGAAGGAGGTCGATTTTGCTCTATTTTTTTTCCAACGGAAGTCCATAGTAAAAACGTTTTTGAGTAACTCATAAGTAACTCATAAGTAACTCAAATTGAGTTAGGGATGGAGTTCGAATCTCAGTGGACCCTACTGATTTCGAATTTTTGAAATCGTGAAATTTAAAAAAAATCGACATTTAAGGAGGTATTTAATGATTTTTGAGATTTTAGATCGGGGCTCAGAAAAAAACGAAACAAGATATAGAAATTCTGAAAACCCCAAAATGAAGATCTATCCTGCTGCTCCCGACCAAAAGTAAAATAAAATGACTTCAATGTCTTCTATCTCGGAAACGGGTCAATAGAAATTGATACAATTTCGTAAGAATAACGGTTTTTACTACGTCGCCAGTTATCGGAGTTATTTTGCCAAAATTTCGATCGGACTTGTTCTAGAATTATGAAAAACCGTAATTTTATGATATTTTAGAATTTGTAGCTCAATTTTCTCAAAAACGACTCGATACATTTTTTTTTAAATTTGGTATTATTCGGAGAAACATGTCTTTTCAATTTCAAGTGGAAAACTTATTGTTTGATCATCGCTTCTATTTATAGAAAATTGCAGATTAGTTGAGCCGGAAGTCAATTTTCATAATTTTTAGAAAAAAATTCTGCTTACGTCAGTTTTAAATTTTGATCCTTCATATTCTGGAATCAAGAAAACGTGACAATTTCAAACTGAAACGAAATAATTCATAGAAACATGTTTTCACAATTTTTACTGAAAAACTTTTTTAATCATTGCTCCTATTGATAAATAATTGCATTTTAGTTCAACCGGAAGTCAATTTTTGGAGTTTCTAGGAAATTATTTTCATCCGATTATACCGAAAGTACCCTCAAATTGAAGCTACTGCAAAACTGAAGTAAAAAGGTGCTCATTACTTTTACTTATTTTTAGAATTTTTCATTAAAATTGAGGTTCATGTATTTTTTCCCAAAAAAATACCTAGAAAAAATCTGAAAAAACTCGAAAATTTTGAGAAAAATCTCGAATTTTTTTTTATGATAAGAGCAGAAATCCATTTTGTGGCCTACCTGAGGCTATTTGGTGCATTTATTATGTCCCTTACCTGAAATAAAAAACCGTTGAGTACCCCTATAACTTATAGGCTATAAGTCAAAAAAAATTTCTCATTTTTTATCTAAATCTGGATAAATTAGGAATAACCAATTTAACTTTTTTCATAGATGCCTTTATATTTTTAACCGCTCTTCGAAAAATCATATAATTTTAATTTTTCATCTTTTTGAAACTTCAGAAAATCCGGTTAATAACATCCTAGTATCGGTTTTTCTCTTCGAAACCCAGAAAATTCTCATTTTAAACTTAATATTATTTTAAGAATATTTTCTTGATTGAGCGAACCCTGATTAGTCTAATGGTGTTTTCAGCCTTCACCCTCAATTTGTTATTTTGAAAATAATAAGCTCGACGTCATAGCAATTTCAAGACGATTTGAAATAATAAATTTCAAAACTCAAAAAAATTTTTGGTCATTTTAAGACGTAGGATTTTTTTTGGTTTTAAGATTTTTTCCAAAAAAAAATATTTTAAGGTGCGAAAAGTGACCTTTTAGTCCGCGGGTTCTCACGAGAGTTAAAATAGCGGTATCACATATAAAATAAGCTGACTCGACAGCGAAGGGTTTTCTCCAGGGGTACATTTTTTGCAACGTTATCGGATGTACCGGCTGGTTAAAATTAAGCGGTAAAGTATAGCTTCCGGTACCGGAAGTGATATTGCAATGATTTACATGTATTAAAAGATGCGCAATTACCGTTTTTCTGGAAACGGTATTATGAACTAGGGGTCATAAGTGACCGCAAGGTGGCGCTAGAGGGGAATTTATATTCTGAGTGAAAATCGAAAGTCATATTTTCCCATGCTATAAATTGCCTTCTAGCGCCACCTTGCGGTCACTTATGACCTCTAGTTCATAATACCGTTTTCAGAAAACCGATAATTGCGCAGCCTTTGGCACATGTAAATTATTGAAATATCACTTCCGGTACCGGAAGCTTTACTTTACCAGTTAATTTTGACCAGCCGGTACATCCGATAACGTTGCAAAAAATATACCCCTGGAGAAAACCCTTCGCTGTCGAGTCAGCTTATCTTATTTGTAATACCGCTATTTTACGTCCCGTGAGAACCGCGGGCTAAAAGGTCACAATTTTCGCACCTTTAAAATAGTTTTTTTTGAAAAAAATCTCAAAACCAAAAAAAATCCTACGTCTTAAAATGACCAGAAAAAATTGAAGGGACTATTTTGTGACTTCCCTATGATTGTTTAGAGGATAACAACATACATGACTAATACGGTATTAGTTTATCAGTAATACCTCCTTGACATGCTATTATGAATCATGACTCATGATTCATGAGTGTTTATTTTTCATCGCTTCACATTTAAAATTAACGAATAAAAAATCAAATTTTAAGATTGACGTCAAAATCTTTAAAAAAACAATTTCACTGTTCAAATTTTAAGATTTATACGAAAGAAGTTAGTTTTGCTGTTTTTATTTTTTGTTGAATGTACCAGGTATATTAAACCCATTTTTATACTAAAATGTGAACTTAATTCACTCATAGTATATTTTGTGATTTTGATCAAAAAATATTAAAAAAAATTTCCTCATTTTGCTATAAAAATAACGTAAGCGGAAATCTAGACAAGATAGCGAAAAATGTTTTTTTGCATGTGAAACCTTGGTAAAATACGGTAGAAAAAAAGTTATCCAAATTGCTCAAAATTACCGAAAAAAAGGATTTCTTGCGAATAACCGGTGTATAGCCTATACAGTATAGGTAATTACCGGAAAAAAATTTTTTTTCCCTACTACAAATTCGGTCAAGATTCAGATGCAAAAAAATTGTTTGTCGCTTTCTAGTCTCGTTCTCTCAGAACAGATACGCTTAAAGTGTGACACTTAAAAAAACGACCTTATAAAATACTCACTTTGCCGCGCGGACTTTTCGAACCATGTCCGCACGCTTCAAGGCGGAGTCGTTCCACACCGGCATTATTACGACTCCGCCCATCATTAGCTGATGTAATTTCGACACTTGGTGCCGCCCCATCTCCGATTTACTCTTACAACTAAACTCGCAGGGGCGGCATCGTTTTTTTTCTGGTTTTTTGGCTGTTCTTCGGAAGCCAGCCCATTATTTTTCTTCTTGGGCGTCCAGCTTGATCCCTGATTAATCTCTTTGCTCTTTTTTATTTTTTTTAAATACATTTTTTTACCGAAAAATTGAGTGATATTATGCCTGCCGCCTGCGTTTATATATGGAGTATGTTCTAGAAAGTTAAGAGCGTGATTTTAGAGCTAAAATTTGAAAAACAGGGTGTTTTCAACTCAAAGGAATTGAGTGTGCCTTAAAAAATCTCAGCATCAGAATAAAAGAAATGAGCAATTTTTTTTTATTAAACAGTACTCGAGAAAAATTTTGCGATTGTTTTTGAAGCGCTAGGACAACCGGAAGTACTGTTTTACAAACTGTACTCATCATCCATTACTTCACTTGTTTTTGTGTACTATCGGAGCTTCTAGATTCGGTAAAATATTTCAAATACTAAAATCGAATTCGTCATGAAAAGTTATCCTTAAAATATTAAATTTGTGGCAATATTCTAAAGAGAAAGTATAATAAATTGATTTGAAGTTGGATTAATGTATTGATGCAATCCATACCTCTGGAATGATGCGCCGCACTCACTTTATATTACTGATAGCGAGAGATCAAAGTGGAATTAGCAGACAAAATCCCAATAGGAACTTAAAAAATTAACACAGAAAAATGACTTCCAAAGAAAATATTTTTGCATATTCAACCAGCCCTGATTTTATCTTTCACCACATAATTTTGAAATTTTCATGTATTTTCATATATGTGAGGAATTTTTTAGGATAAATAAGACAAAAATAAAAAAAACTGGGCTTATGACCAGTTCGAGAAAGCCTTAAAAATGATCTGAGAGAATTATAATTTTATTTGGAATTACACTGAAAGCTGTATTTAGCCGGAGCTGTAAATAGTAACGTTCTGGTTATGTCTTTAACCGGTTGGTTAAGTGATATGTTGGTTTTATTTTTCGTTCATGATACTGTCAAGGTTTCGTCCTTCAATATCAATCAATAAAAAACATTTTCTCATGTTTAGATCTAAATTTTTTTTTTTGAAAAAGGGCTACATTTCACCAGCAACAAAAATGTAAGCACCCTCAATCCCCTTAAAAACACCCTGTTTTCCAAACTTTAGCGCTTTGAACTCTCTTGAATTGAATTTTATCATTTTTTTTATATTTTATTTCCTTTTTTTGAGATTTTTTTTGTACGAAATTACTTTGAGGCCTAGAAACATTGCGACCGCTACCCCTTAATTTGCATTTGTATCAAAAACTGCTCGACGGGATTCAAGTCCCACATAAGATCATCGTATTGACAATATAAAATTAAAAGTCGGATGTTTGGAAACCGAAAAAAATGGTCTTTAATTTCAGTCAAAAATGGCTCAATTTCGGTCTTTGAAGTCTCTTGGTCGTCGAACTAGACGTCTGTGGAATGCGAGACTACCACCATGGTGGTACCATGGTGCACCATTGTGTTTTTTTGGCCGAATAAGTCTGATCAAAACTTAAAAAAAAATTGCATTGTACCCCCTTAATTTCATACGAGCGAGGATATCTTAAGTAAATATTGACTTGTTTACCTACTTCTGATAAAAAGGCGACGTTTAAAGCTTATTTGTTTCGAAATACTGCCATAAATGTCGCCTTTCTACCGGAAGTAAGTTTCAACATTCCCTACTAACGCGTCTGAAAATTAAGGAAGTAGACTACTAGTTCTCGATTTTGTAATTGTTACACCTCAATCACTCAAAATTTCATTGCACCATTTTTAAGAAAACAATAATCGTGACAAATTTTTCTGTCGAGCGTTCTTATAACATGTTTTTTGTATGAAATAAAATGATCGATATTTCACTGTTTGCTCTGTATGGCTAACCATTCTAGAATATTTTATGCATGATCTACTACAGTACTGTGCATAAAAATAATTTTTATGACAAATAATCTGCCACAGATTGTGGAATCCTGTGTTATACATTTAAAGTCGACTTTAAATTCCATTAACAATATACAAAAAATATGTTTTAATTAATAATCTTTATACAGAATCCGAATGGCCCTTTTTCGTCAAAATTGTATCACAAGGACGTCTTGTTTGTGGTGGTGCGATATTTGGCCCGTATGCTATAATAACCGCTGCCCATTGTTTGGTGGAATTAAAAAAAGCATTTCGAATCGAAATTGAAGGAGCTGTACGGGGCCGAGGGCCATTGATTTTAAACGAAGGTTATCAGAAGAAAATTGTCATGC
The DNA here is from genome assembly GCA_004367855.1 of Oikopleura vanhoeffeni. Lineage (NCBI taxonomy): Eukaryota > Metazoa > Chordata > Appendicularia > Copelata > Oikopleuridae > Oikopleura > Oikopleura vanhoeffeni. Next base: position 114,440 of record SCLH01002092.1, read on the forward strand.
ATCCAGATTTTTCATCTCCAGAAATGAGATATGATTTGAAAACTTCAAGAGTTCACAATGATATCGGACTGATTCTCAGTGAGTCTTTATATTGCTTTAAAATTTGAGCGAACTATTTTCATACCTTTCTACTAACAACATGAAAATCGATAAGTTGGTTACAAAAATAGACATCGACTTGCATGTCGTTAGTGGAAAAAAATATATCACGTGAGTTTCAAGTGGCGTCGAAACTTAATGTGATTTGAAACCATGCTCTTTGTGTTATAGGCTTAAAATATGAAAAAACATCTCACTTTTTGTCTCGACGATACTTGAAAATCAATCCGTAATTCTTGAACTTTGTCCTTCCGTTCACCTTAGTCTAGTAAAACACTTAACCCCCACTTGCGCACGATGTTCAAGTGCCCACCTGCGCATCAGTGTTTGAGAACATATCTCGCGATTCTGTAGTGATAAAAACCTAATTTTAGCTGCACTTTAATTTTAAACGATATTCTTATAATTCATATAATATAAATCTCAAAAATTTGAATTTTGAGAAAATAATAATGGTGAATTATTTTTGGAACGAGTACTACCGGTCGGTCATACAAGGTTTAGTTGCTCGGGTAACGCTTGAGGGGTCTGCGCTTGATTGACTTTTCCGGGGAAATATACTGAAACTAGAGCTCATGACAAAACCGAAAATACTTATTTGTAGATCTATCCTTAACTTACGAAATCATCACATCACATATGGTTTTTGACATCCTACCCAATATGTCCAGTATGTTCACAAAGAAAGACTTTCAAACTGCAAAATCTATCTCCTCCCAGACGGTATATAATTGAGCTCATTTTCCCAGATCAGTAACGGGTTACATTCTCAGAATTGGAAATGACATTGAACTTGCTCCATTTAGCTGAGATTTTGGGATTTTGAGTAATGTGCGAAAAAGAAATGCGATTAAACTGAAAAACATTTTAATATTCGAAATCGCTGATTGGCCGAGCTTAAATCCTTAATTAAGGTACCTAAAATAGGTACCAAATTCAGCGCCAAAAGAAAAAAGAACGAACTGTAATTTTAAGTTTTATAAAATTCCAAACTTTTTCAGTCACTTTTAGGTCGAAAAATTGGCAAGACGAAATGCCATTTATAGATATGTCTTTTTTTGTCTTATCTGTCTCAGATTTGTCAGTGTTCAAAGACCTTCTACCCGTTCAAATTGCTGGAAAAGCGCTAAAAACAAATATTTTTTAAACATTTTTGAGTATTCTATGGTATTTGAAGTTAAAAACACTTTTTTGGGGCAACCAAAATTAGGGAAATTTTTTGGTGGTGATAACGCCACTGGTCACTTCCGGTCTTTGCTGTATTAACAATATATGAATTACCAAGACAATATTGAAAGATTAAATATCTGCTCGTACTTAGAATTTTCAAGGAGATTTTTTAGGGATATTTTATATCATCACTTCGGTAATACGGAAATGCTGGTTTTAATAAATATGCTCAATAAGTATTTAGAACTATTTCATATTTTATTTCAGAGAGATTTTTTTCTGGAGATTTTACTAATCATCACTTCCGGTTACCGGAAATGCACGTTTTTTTTCAATACTGCTCTATTAGCATTGAGAACATCTTTCATACTTAAACTTCAGGAAGATTTTTTCAATTTTTTTATACTAACTATCATTCCGTGATACCGGAAATGCATGTTTTTTTTATTTATACTGCTCAATATCAGGTTTGAGAACATTTTTATAATTAATTTCAAGGATATTTTTTAAGATATTCTATACATTTCACTTCATTTCAAGTTTAATCAAATCACTTCTGGTTCACATCTGATCACTTTGACCGGAAGTACCCAGCCAATTAAGACATAATGGCAATCCTTATAACTTTTTACATAATTTTTATTCGATTCGTAGTCTAAAATTTTAACAAACAGAAAAATAAAAAACTCATCATTTACTCAAGCAAACTTGTGGGCACTTGAAGAGCAGAATATTAGATTTGCAACGCATCAATCATTTTGTCAGTGTATAATTTAGAATCCCTTGTTTAGATTTTGGCAGTTAAGTGCAATAGTTTTTATGGAGCTTGTAATATAGGAATTTCGTGAAACGCGAAGTTTCATCTTTGACCTTCGAGTTCACACAGTAAAGGCTATCGTTACAAATTGGCATTTTGGAAGTTTTCCTAAACTAGCTCTGCAAAATTGCAAATCAGACCATGACCCCTTAATAGGTCGCATTTGTTTTTTTAGAATTAAAAGTTCAGAAAAAAATCTCAAAAAATCAACCCCTCCGTAAAAGTTGACAAAAACTTTGCTAAAAAAAAAAACTATTTTGTTCGAATCGCGCGCAAAATTTATATGATGTTATTGACATGACGATTCACAATGATTTTTTGCCGTTTTTAGATGATTTTTAAGTATGCTCGATATATAGGCTCTGTGCTCACACGGGTTAAGAACTAGAGGTCTGATTTTGATCAATGAAACAATTACACCCTTGAGCTTTAATAAACGCTAAATAGCACAATATGTAGTGACTCACATAAAAAAAAATTGGTCGACGACACTTTTTAATTTTTTTCAGAGATCACTGATTGTAACTTAAAATTTTTCTCAAACTTGGAACATTATGATTCGGGACAATTTTTAATTAATTTATTTTCTCTGAATTATGTTATATTGTGCTCAGTTTGAGCTACTAAAAATTAAATTAGATGAGTTGTTTTCCAAAGTGCCGATTAATTCAGATTAATCGCCGCCTTTACCCTTGGAGGCTCGACTATTTCAAACGCCTGTAGATTATCCCAGAAATGCAAGTTGCTCTCTGATGGTTCATTTTTAGGAAAATTTTTTCTGACAACTGCATGCTTTTCCAAATTTGTCTAGTCTGCGCGGCTTCTGAAGTAATTTTCTATTTTTTAACAGTGATTTCGACTAAATTGGCGGTAGGCTTCGGTTCTTTCCTTCGGAAAACAACTGTAGAGTTAACAGACCTCGGAAATTGAGGATTATTTCTGAGCGAAGTCACTTTTAGGAAAATCAAATTTAATCTTTTCCCTATGTAGTTTTTTGTTTGCGTCTCCGCATATGCTCCACAATAACACATTCGCGTAGGTTGAAGCTCAATTTATCAAGGCACTTTATATAGGGTTAATAAGGTCAAATGTGAAATAATATTAAGTTAGTCTGCCTTATTCGGGAAGGGACACTAGAAGTTTGCCGCACTTCACTTTCCCGTATACGCTCAAAGCGTCGGCCGAAAAATCGGCTTTGGAGCCTCCAAGGGTTAACTAAGGATGCTCGTCTATCCTATATTAAAGATATTGTTAGATTTGCGTTGATCTCCGCCTTAAAGTGTATTTTTCTCAAATTAATTTGAATCAACAATAACTAGGTATAATTTCTACAGATTTCTCAAAAATCAACTTTATTTAATAACATATTTCTATATCTATATTGAGGTCAAAAATGCTTACGGAAAATGTAGTGAACTTTTTCCCCTATACCTCCGAATCGGCCACAAATCGACTTTCAAGGCCGTGTTTTTCATGAGATATAGGGGGTCTTAATCAAATCGCGCTCTATCGGCTTATTCTAGAGCTTTGAAATTTGTGCATAAAAATCTTATGGCCTATTTTTCATGAAATTTAATTCAAAACATCATGAATTTTGAAATTTTATTTTGAGGCGATTTTTTGGCATTTTAGGGGGTCTTAATCAAATCGCGCTCTATCGGCTTATTCTAGAGTTTTGAAATTTGTGCATAAAAATCTTATGGCCTTTTTTTCATGAAATTTAATTTAAAACAGCATGAATTTTGAAATTTTATTTTGAGACGATTTTTTGGCATTTTAGGGAAATTTTATTGGTTCTCGCGCTTTCTATAATAAGCGAATAGGGAAATCTGAATGTTATCACTATTTGAATCATATAGTACTGAAAAACTTCAAAACGCATTATTTTTGAAATCATTTCATTTTGGCGTTTTATCTCTAATTTGTACCGAAGCTCTGAAATTGTAAACTAAAAATTTATAAATTTGGCTAGAATTTCCAACTCTCCTGAATAATTTTTTCCAAATTTTTCATTCTTACTTGAGGTAAAGCACAGCACTTACTCACATGTGAGTTGAATGACGCATTTGGACTCAAAAAAACAATTTGTGATAAAAATTTTTCTTCATCCAGGTAACATGTTGGGCAATAATTAATTTGGGCTGCATTTTTTGTTTCTCTTAATTTCTCTTTTTTTGATTTTTTAGGAGGCATTTTTAATAATTTTTTGAGTTTTTGCTTATAATTTATTTAAAATTAAGATGGAAAAATTCTAGTTTTGGACCCCTCAAAATCGATAACGGAACTCTTTTTCAAGGTGATAAGCCCTGAGAATAGGTAAATTCAGTTAGGCGCGACAACTTTTTCACCTGGTTTATCATCAGTTTGCAAAATAATACAAAGTTTCATAAATCCAGACATTTAAAACAATTATTTTCTACATAAAGGGACTCTTTCGGTACTACCGGAAGTGAAAATTTGTCGCAATTATTGCCATCATGTTAGTCTTGAAATTTTTTTTTGCTAGAGTACAAGAAGTCCAGTATTATTGTCAGCTTTAAATAAGTTCGAAAAAGTACTTTTGGTGCAACCGGATGTCAATAATTATCATAAAAATGTTCCCAATCATTTTTTTTNGAGAGATACTACCCCTTTAATTGGTATATTGTGTGTTCCCCTATGTTGTGTAAACAAGCGAAATATTTTATTATTAAAAAATTAACTCGAGCATTAAATATGTCCACAAGAGCACTTGATTAGTATCATCGACCCGGATAATTAATATCAGAAAGTGGTACTAATCTTTCTTTTATAGGGGAACATAACAATTTTTATGAAAAATTTTGGTGAATTTTTTCGAATCAAATATTTAAGACCTAATTTTAATAATAATTTTGATTGATTATATATAGACCAAATCAAAAAAAACATGACAAGGGCAGATCCTTGTGCATGATTCCCATAGAAACAATAATTTGTGAACACCACTGTGAGCTTGTATCAGTGAATATGTCCTGTACCTTGCTTTTCTCAGTAAATTTCAGGAACTAAAAATCAAAATTCCTAGAATATGTTGGATGCAAAAATATACCGTTTGAAACGTCCTTTGCAAAAAAAAACTTGAAACTCCCAACTACCTTGGGCTTTCAGTTTCGCCCGCTTGAAACGCGTGACGGTTAGAAATGACGTCATATTGTCTATACTTTTTTTAATTTTATAAGACTTTGTTCACGATAAGGTTTGAAAGTTGACGGGTGGGTTGATAAAAAATCACTCAAAAATGCGTAAAGTAATACTCCCCTCAAACGCAACACAAAAGTTGATGTAGAGTTAGATTTGGGAAATATTCCTGCAAGTGACTTCATTATGACGCATACCTAAGTTATTTGAGATATTAATATCAAAAATTAAATCGGCGATTTTGGCAAATTCGGCAATATTGGCACTTTCTGCTATATGGAAAAGGATTATTTAGCCATAAATGTTGTTTTTTCGTAGGTAGAATTCGGCAATATCAGCACATTCGGTCAAATTATTGAACCGGAGCTATTTGGCCCCCCTGTAATCGGATATATTTTTCTTAAGATTCATCTCAATTCGCCGAGATTTTTTTTTTTTGACAATTCATGGCCATATAGTTAACTCCCCGTAGTGCTCTTCCGACCATCCGTGCTCGAAGCCTTTAACCTCGCAATTTAGGAACGCCTTTAATATGTATAAATGAAAATTTACCAAAGTGATGCGGATCGAACTAATTTGGATAATTGACGTTTGTGCGTTTTTTTTGAAAATTTTTACTGTATTTACAGTACTTATTTTTTCCAAAAAACTTATATCATCAAAAAAGCTTTTGAGCGGAATCAGAAAAAATTCTAAGACTTTTTTCTCATTAATCATAGCCCAAAAATGATCACCGTTACCTATATTTTAGGATTAAGGTTGGTAAACATGTAGTGACTGTTTTTTTTTTTCAAAAATGCTTACAATGCATTTTTTTGAAGAAAAAAAGTCACACCGAAAGTCAAAAACAATATCACGTGACGTTCAAATTAAGAAAATAAGGTTTCGGTCAAAAGTAAACAAATAGTGATCAATTACGCTCGAAAAATTTTTAGGGTCAAATAAACACCTAATTCAATGAGTTTTGACCAGAAAATATTTTCCAAAAATCGTCACGTGATCTTATTTTTTTGAGAAATAAGGATTAATTCATGACCATATTTCCAAACCTCATTTTTTGCATTATATTCGTCACGTTATTTATTCGACTTTGGCGTAATGCTGAAAACAGTCTTAAAAACGTTTATAGTTGACACCTGGACATTTTTTTGACGTAATTTGAGTACTTTTCAAATTACTAGTACTAATGTTTTTTTTCAAAAGTGATCAAATCACGTGGAAGACCCCTTAAAAGAATCGTAACGATATTTCTAAGTCTGTTATCGCATTAAAGTAAATGGCCCCGGTTTAATAGAAACATTTCTACAGGGTGTAAGGTTTTTAGTCAAAATACGTATACAGAACAAATCCGTAGGGAAATAAATGAGAGAAGGATTCGACGAGAAAATAATTATTCATCAAAAAATTAAAGACTCATTTTACATGAGAATGATGATAAAAATTCAATTTTTTTTTGCAGAGGCAATATCCAAATTGGCGGACGGTTTTAATATTTGAAATTTGAAAATGTCAAATTAATCTTAAATTTGTTGTTATTTATGCACTTGTTGCGAGAATCATGCGAAAATGAGAGACTTTTTAAATTTTCTTAATTCACATTTGATGACTTTTAAACTTTTTCAACAATATTGTTTTATCGTATAGGATGTATGAGAATTTTGAAACATATGATTATCATTGAAACATTATATGTTGACAATTAATCTTCGGTTATATGCTTTATTAAAACGCAAAGCCACGGATGGCTCGAAGACACTACGGGTCCAGAGCTTGTCGGCCACAAGAGATAGCAAAATGTACATTTTTTTACAAATGGAAGTTTTAAAACTCACGAACGGTCCATGCCGATCTTTTTTCTCTTTTTCTATATTCTTAATTCTCTAAGTAAAAATTTTATCGAACGAAATAAGAAATAATTTTGTCAAGACTTCTCGCAATCACATTTTATGCAGATCTGCCTGGCGCCATTATTGAATGGGAATAGGCTAAATTGAAATGTTGAAAAGGGGCCAATAATTTAACCCATTATAATTTGAAATACTTTCATTTGTTTTCTATTGTTAGTGGGCTGTTCTTTGCGGTTCTGAGTATTATTTTCGTAAATTGAGCTATACTATGTCTAGAATTTTTAAAATAATAAAATTATTTTTGCAAAGCAAATCCGATATTTCTAGAACTAGTTATTCGATAGTAAATTTCGGATACGAAAATCAATAATAACGAATTTGAAAGAACCGTGGTCGAGCAACTGTTAACTAAACTGCAATTCTTTGATTTGTTTTATTTCGATCACAAAGAAATATAATTTTGAAATACCCTCAGTCCCCTAACCCCACCTGCATTTCTGTGTTTTCAAACACAGAGACCAAATAATATTTGGGAAAGTTCATTTTGGCCGGCGGAATATCGGAAGCAGACCCCGAAAATCCCCTTATTTTTAATTTCAAGACTTTTGCAATTTATCATTTTTACGCAAGGCACCACCTTGCGGGTGTAATTGGCGGGTCAAAGTTTTGAAATGAGGGATTTGAGAAGGTTCACCATCGGGGCGCCGCAAGAAATTCATTTAGTTACATAATTGTCGCCCATGAAATTCTCTCTAAGATAAACAAAATGAAAAAGTTTCCGGAAGATAAGAACTGAATCAAATACTACAATAAACTTTTTCCGCCTACGCATTCAATGGTTAATTTTTTACCTTCAAATTACTAAAATTTTTTCCTTCAAACTTATCTAACAAAGATTATTCTGTTTTAACTGAAAATTCGTTGCGGTCACGCTTTGGCGATTTTGCGATTAGAAAAAAAATCCATATTCGTATCTTCTTATTGTCAAGTTTGAATCCGTGGTGTTTTTAAACACTAATCATGCAGGTGGGTAATATAACATTTAAAAGCAGTGTGGGGGTTAAAAGGGTGGTGATAGGTGATTGTTTGTGATGTTCGTTAAAAACAATGCGGACATGGAGATTTTTGAAACATACATTTAAGGAAGATCTATCTTGATCTCGCTATTCCCTTAGCTTTTTTCAAAGAAACAAGGATCTAGAGCTTATATTCGGAAAGCTTTTGAGATTCGGTTGAGCACACCGGAAAATTGTCTGAATTTTTAGTGAATCGGTTATGTTTTTTTCGATTTTTTGCCTCAGGGGTCAGCAATCTGATTGAATGTGTGCCGAAAAAGGGGGTTTTTCGACGCTTAATAAGGTCACCTATGCATAAAGGCTTTTCTGTGGGGTGCAAGAAACGTCATTTTCGGGAATGTAACAAGCCCAAAAGGGGGAAGGTTTGGGCGGGGAAAAAATGGAAACAAAACGAATCAGTCGTACTTTTTTTTGAATTTCCGGCCTGATGTGGCTGTCATCGACAAAAAGAGGTGCCCAGAAATCTGACAATTTTGACATGAAAGTGAGAATTAGAACCATAGTTGCCTAATATCGTTACAGCAACACCGTAAGTACGGTTATCCGTCCCCCAAAATCTTTGGTGATATTTAAAAAACAGAACCGATTCACTAGAACTCTCACATCAATTTCACGATTCCTCGACACCTGAATCGCTGCAAACGTTCCGAATATAGCTCTAGGTCTTTGTTTTTTTGAAAAAAGCTGAGAATGTGCTGGGAAAAAGGCTGAAATGTCGAATTCTCTCTTAGTTTTTTGTGATGCTGGCAATTTTTTTAACTAGCGAGTCAAAAACATCCCTACATTTTTTCTTGCATTGCGGTAGGCCAGGAGGATTTCAAATGTATAAACAAAATAATTTTTCGAGATCTATACTGGTATGAGACCTATACATGATAAATTAATTAATTTTACGGCATTCAAAATTTGATCTAGGTTGGGATCACAAAAAATCATCCAAAATAAAAATTTCGAGGTATATATATAAAGTTCAAAAAATGGATTTTTCTATAAGTATTTTTTTTCGAATTATGCTATATTTTTAGGAAGGCCATATCATAATTATTTTTTTCCAACATCAGTTCCTCTATAAGAAAAATTAAGTAAGATGAACGTTTTTTGAAAAAAAATTAAAAATTGATCAAAAATTTGAAATCTGGAGAATCAGACTCAATCGAAACTTTGAACGTCTCGCATGAAGAAAACAAGATATTTTTAAACAAATGCATTAACTCGAGCAGACAATTTGTCTTAAAGTTTTTTTTAAACAAATCTGATATCAGTGGGCACTGTTCAGTGCTCCAAAGTGAAATAAATAAATGCTTACAACCGAAAACAGTCCCAATTAACACCGTAATTTCTGCGATTTTGAAGCAAAATATACCGAAAATTACATTACAATTCTAAATATTCTACTTGAATAACTATTATTAGTGACGCGTTAAAAAAATCAAAAAAACAAATGGACATCTCATCACTTAATAAAATGATAAACGAATTTGGTCAAAAACGCGGGGTTTCAACGTATCCACGAACGCAGTAACGATCATTGACAAAAAACTTAAAGCATACATTTTTTGATACTTGTCAGAACAAATACTCAACTATGTTCCAGCCATTTCAGTACCGTCAGCTACCGCCTTTAGTTGATCGACATAGACTGTTCAAAAACGCGTAGGCGTGTTAGTTAAAAGATTAAAGTAGTAAAGATTACACTATTATCTATTTACTTTAGGCGTAATGTATAGCATTTTTTCGTGTTTAATTTATGAAATTTACATTAAAATAATTATGACTAATTAATTGCCATAATTCGGTGTGTTTGCGAAAATTGATTATTGAAACAAAATCATGAACATTGAAGGAACAGAAATCAACCAATGCGGAAAAAATGTTAGCTCCCAAGCACCGCATTCTTCGAAATTAATTTACAAGGCGTTTCAAAATTGCCGAGGCAGCATTAATAATCATTAGGCTTCTAAGAGATACTATGCGATATAAACAAGAAGAAACAGCAGAAAAACTATTTAGAAAAGTATTCGGCTTCCTCTATTTGAGGCGATGGGTTCCAGGGAGCAAGAAGCTAAAATAAATTAATTTTAAACAAAGAATTTTGAGATAACTCAGATTTTATACAGCGTGTAAGGTTTTTTCCTTTGTTTTGTCCAACTGGTTACACTGATTTCCGCCGTTTTGATTGGTTGAATCTGAGAAAACTCTTCTGACAACCAATCAAAAACGGCGAAATCAAGTGTAACAAGTTTGGAAAAAAGAAGTAAAAACCTACACCCGTACAGTATGTAAATTTGATCGGAGAGAAACAATCTCGGTGAAATGGAGGAAGCAGAAATATGATTGGTCAATTTATTTTGAAGGCCCCGCTCTCATTGGTACTAATCACCTTTTCTCGAAGAAAAAATTCAACATACTGTATGATTATCTTATTACCTCTTCTTCATTGAGTCGATTAGTCTAGTAGACAAAATAGATGGAGCATAATTCTAAAATAAATGTTATTCCTCGCCCCTCGGTGTTTCTAGTTACAAACTACTTGTTAGATACTAACCATTGTTCATGTCGTAAACTTACGGATTTACTGTTATTGGCCTCTTCGCATATCACGGGTGAATGATAACCATTTGAACGGATACACAGTCATGTTGCTAAACAATTAATTAAGATTTACTATTAAATTTCTTATGAAATTGACGGTAATTAAATTAAATAGCCATTTTAATTTTCAGGATTTGGAAAAATCCTATAAGTCCTTAATACTCAAAACAGCACTGCAAAAAATCTTTAACTCACGAATGTGAATGGATACAAATAGCGGAGAACTAGCACTCAATCAAAAACCCTGGATTGCATAATAGGCGATTTCCATTGGTCAATTTTGGGCGGATCAACACATCAAATGCTCGGATTCCGCATTTTCAATTAATCACGCGCACTCGGTCGGTAAAAGAGCCCCTTAATCCATAAACAAATAAAGTTTTCCTCGCGCTATTACTGATTGTTTATTGGACAACCAGGATTTAATCTGTTAAAAACGTTGAGAAAAATTCGGGAATGCAGCCCATATTTTGTCTAATGAGATCATTTCCAAGATTTGAGTTTACATCGAACAATTCAGCATCTACATGTTTAATTGATTGGTTCAAAATGTGATGTCGCAACCTTATCACTGATTCTAAACTTTTCAGTACATTCCTATCGGTACCGTTGTAAAATAAGAAACTCCAAATTTCTAGACAAGTATTATTTTTGTAGCAATACTAATGAGGGATTCTCCAAATTCGCGTACATTTTTTGTGTGGGACACAGCTATTGTGTTTCAATAAGAAGAGCCAAATAAGTGAAGCGCATTGTGACCACAGAAACTTGGGAAACGCCCTCATTCCTTATTGTATATATTTTCGTAGGAAGTTTCGTAAAAAGTTAAGACTTATACTGGTACTAAGTTATACATCTATGTGTTCACGTGATTCTCAGTTAAAAAAAATATAGTTAAAAAATAAAGGATATTACCCCAACTATCCAGCATAGCACCTCTTAGAGGGTTGTGGGTGTAAGAATGTTGCATTGCTAGAAATTGCCCCCCACTTGCGCTCCAGAACTGAATGAAGTCGAGATTTACGGGTATGATAAGCATAAACGAGAAGAAAAAGACTAGAGACTAAAACCTTCGGCTTTTACACTGCAGTAAAATTTCTTGATTCTGGTTAAGGGTTACTCACTGGTGCCTCGCTTGAAAACCAGGTAAATAATGTTCTTTATAACAAAATTGCTTTTGTTCGGCAATTTTGCTTCAAATTAAATCAACAAAAACAAATTTCCGAGTTAAAGTTTCAAGTAAAAATTGTGTTCGCCCGTTGAAGAAAGTTTCTCTTTTGGTCATGTTAGCAGTTTAAAGCAATTTGGCACCAGGGCATGTCAAATTCGCTATACTGCGGATCAAAGTTTGCTTTACATTAAGGGGTTGCGGTCGCACTCTTTTTATGGGTACTTTGGGGTGTAAGAAATAGCACGAAATGCTAGGGAACACTTCTAAAGAGCATGAACAGGTTTATTAAAAAAAATCAAAAAAATTAAAAAAAAGCTTCGAATTTTCATTTTCAGAATTTTTCCTGAGTATTATTTGTTTGGAAAACATGAAACCACACACTCTCTTTTCGAGAGTGCAGATATAATCTCAAGAATCATCAAAATGTGAGCAGATTTTTTGTTTCAGCAGTGAAACTCAAGCTTTAATTTGGTGGTACTTTTCGACTAAATCGACGACTTTTCACTTCCAGTTTCTAAAAGCGATTCTCAGAATTCAACATAATATTTTCAAAATTCCGCTGCATCAAATAACAAAACATATTGCGTCCATCTTTTCCCAAATTTATATCTGCAGTTCTGAAATGTTTTAACCTATGAGGAGTAAATACTTTGAAGAGCGAAAAATCTATGAAAATAATAAGGCGGTTTTTTCGCAGTTCTTAGAAAAACCAGTTGAAATTCTAAATCCGCTGCATCAAATCAGCAACCATAAAGTGTTTCCCGTGGTTGATGAAGTTTCAGTGAGATGTATGCAAGCTCTCGAGGAGTAAGTAGTTTTGAAAATTCGGTAGGTGCTCTAGAATCGCCGCATGGTGGTCCACCAGGGTCGGCCAAAAATTATTCCTGATAAAGTTCCAACAGTTTCCCCCAGCAGTTTTGTATTCTGGTAAAGTTGGAGTAACCAAAGTATATTTATGCGACCGCTACCCTTAAATCACAACAAACATGTTTACGCAATACTGCGTTTGCATATTCTTGTGCTCGACCGAGTTGGAAAAAAATTCCCTTCTGCTTTTTATAAATAAAGAGAATAGGTTCATATTGATATAAATTTCTCTGATGCGTAAAGTTGTTGTTATTTTTTAAGCAACCTTATTGAGAGAGAGTGTGAGGGAAGAGAATGTTCTAGAAAATGTTATATAACTAGTTTCTTTCATTCTACATTCTTAAACCCCACAACCCCCTTAAGATTTGTACAGTGGTGGTCACGTTTTTGCTTTCTTTTTTCCCATTTGCATAAACTTGCTATCCCCCATTAAGAACGATCATTTTGGCCAAATACCTAACGTCCTTTTCCAATAAATCAATCAAAACGGTGGAATTACAGATTATGCAAATCTGGAGAAACAGAAAGCAAAACGTGACATACTGTACAATAATGTGCCCATTATTTTTTACCTTAAAATGCATTCAATCTTCCAATAAGTTTGAAATAGAATAATATGTTCCAACAAAACGACCATTATTCCCGCGCATAGACATAACAACAACAATTTCATATTCTCAGCGGACCAGTTCAATCAAAACTATCCATGCTGAATTTTTAAATTTATATGTTTTGGACAAAACCATAAAGACTAAAATTACGCCGTATTTATGGCGCCAAAAGCATTATGGTGGAATAATTTCACTAGTGTATTCGGAATAAAATTTTCACACCAATCATTTTGAAAAGATTTCATATTCAAAAAAGAGTGCTTTTACGACACCGGGTGCGCACGGTGTTCAACATTCTCAGAATCGGAAATGACATCTAAACTTGCTCCAATTAGCTGAGATTTTGGGGATTTTGAGTAATGCGAAAAAAAAATGCGATTAAAACTGACTTTTAAAATTTTCGAAAATCGCTAATTGGCCGAGCTTAAATCCTTAATTAAGGTACCTAATTTGGTACCAAATTCAGCGCCAAGGAAAATAGAACGAACTGTAATTTTAGTTTTATAAAATTCCAAATTTTTCAGTCAAACTATTAGGTCGAAAAATTGGAAAACGAAAAATCGCATATTCTAAAGATATTTCTTTTTTTGTCTCTCTTGTCTCAAATAGATCACGTGTTCATAAGACTTTTTAACCTTTACAAACATTCAGACAAGATTTATACCCATAAGTAACAATAAATTGGGTTTTTAAAATGTACAAAATAGAAACGATATTTAAAGTATAATTATTTGAAGTGTAATTTTTGGGGCTTTTTTCTGGCAATAATCTTGACCAGTGGTCACTTCTCATTTGACCGGAAGCGACTTGCAATACTTTAAAAATATAATTAAAGGTTCATTGATAATTCTTATTAAAAAATGATTGGGAACATTTTTATGATAATATTGCGGGTGTCTACCGTTATGGAAAATACGAAGTTTATTTCGTATATATTCTTTGTCAAATTTTTATGGGACGCCAAAACTACATAAAAAGGCGAACCTTTAAGAGGCCTCGCTACAGCTTTTGATGCTCTAGTAAGCAACGCTGAAAATTTTCTAAAAAGATTATTAAAACCAATTTCTGATGAATGTTCATTTATCATAAAAAATGATAAAATATTTAAGGAAAAATTCTTAAATGACCGAAAAAAGTTCGACTCAAAAATTCACAGAGTAATTTCAGCAGACATAAGTCAAATGTACTGTAACATTAATGTAGTTAGGTGTGTTTTTATTATTTTAGACAGAATTTATGCCGATCCTGTGAAATATTTCAATTTCAAAGGATTTGACGGAAAAATTTTACCACCACCAAAACGAGAATATCTGAAAACTATTTTGCTAAAAACACTACAAAAATTTAGCATTATTAANTGAGTGATCAATTGTTCAAAATAGTGTTAAAATTTGGTTTTATTTCGAGTGAATTTTAAGACAACTGGTCATTTGATGCAGGCGCTTACTTTACAGTCATTCTATTGGCTGTAGTAACTTGGTAGTAGCCTTGTAGTAATAACAGACGAAGTGTTTAATTTCAAAACCAATAATTGTCGGGAGCATTACTTTTAATCCAGAGAAATTTCCTTTGTTTGTCTCAAACAATATTTTTACATACTGTAGTTATATCACCATGTGAAAAAATCATCTCGAAATATTGATAATCTTTAACCTCCTCACACCCAGAAACGAGAACTTCGCCTTACACCCAAAAGCCTATCTAAAGGCAATACTTTGAGCGCTTATCACGAGAAAACTGGGAAACATATCAATTTACTTATTTGTCACTGATTGAGATCAAGGATAAAATTAAGTGAACAACACGTAACATTTTTAAATTTCGAAGTTTGTAAACTAGATAACTGCGAGAGAAAAGAGAGGTTCACTCACCTTGTATTTCTTGAAAAACCATACATTTTTTACAATGACATATAAGTTACAAATTTATGAGTGAAACTTAAGCTATTGAAAGCTGGTCTCAAATTTGAAATATGATATCTTGATCGCTTACAAATCAATTATTCGTATCGCCGCGCGTCGAAATATATGCAGTAAAATGTGAAAAATATTGCTAATCAGCTGAAAACTCAAAATCAGTTTCACCTTATGTTCTGTATTTGATCAATTTGCTTTTGTCGGCTCTATTTGGGTTGAATTGCCGTTCAATTCTTTCGAAAAATAATTTTTTGAAAAATAATTTTTCTTTCATTATTTTGAGTTTCATAAAAATCACTTGTGAAAAAATTATTCTTCGTACAGAGACTGCAGATAAAATAAACTTATATCAAAAAAATCCTCAAATACCTTCCTAAAATTTTGACAAAAATCCTAAAAAAAAGTAGGAAAAATAAACTTTCGAACGGCTTATCGTATAAAATTTTCAACAATATTTTTGGAAATAAAATTGCAAACTCTATGACATATTTGAATTGTAGGTATGTGACGATTTTATTTCTGCGCCGTTTTGGCTCCCGAAAATTTTTTTGCCTTTTAATAGTCAAAGGGTGTGAGGGGGTTAAACGGGTCTTTTCTGAAACGCAATTCCCTCAGCTATCGTATAATTCTTGGGAGAGATTAGTTCCGACGGTTCAACTAGATGCCGTAGTCTCGCGGTAAAGGGGGTGGATGGAGTGAATATTGCATTTTGAGAAAATTTTATCAGATAATTTCAATTATGAGTTCATTTTTTCCGGACATTTGAAATTTTGTATCTATAATTGAAAATTGACTAGACTTTATTAATGCGCTCAAAGCCTTGTGACCTAAATCTAAATGACAGAACTATGATTAAATTTAAAACTTTGATTAAGGAAAGAAAATGGCTCAAATAGGAAGTTCCTCTGATGCCTTTGAAATTTATTAACGGGGCGTGGAAAGAAAGTCGGCTAGTCGATATTGATCCAAATGTATTGACTGAAGATGTGGAAATTGTACCAGATGAATTTCTCGAAGATGAACTTTCTGAAGATGTCGTATTAGAACTTTGCCCGGAAAGCCAATTACGTTTTAAGCATTTGGAAATTCAGAATCACTTCAAATCGAGCAAGAAAAGAATGATCGGGACCTAGAAGAGCAGGAAGATTTCGATTTAAATGAATCATTTGTGGAAACTTTTGATAATACTGATATTCAAGATGAACCTTCAAATGAACTCGAATGTTCAGCACCTGAATTGACTGCGAATCAATCATTTCCAAAATTTCAATCAAAAATATCATTTTTTTCTAAGAAAAATCGATTTGATAATGTCAATGGCTGTTGAAGATTGAAATATAAATTGCTTGAAAAAAAATTTATCACTAATTATAGAAAATTTTTGGGGCGGAGGGTTTAAGTGGTCGCCGGGAAACTCAAAGATGCCCAAGAGGGGGGCTTTAAGTGGTCAACCACTGTAATTTCATAAAAAATTCGTTCAATAGAGATCTATCAGACATTTAAATTTAAATTGACGGTTCTGCAGCTGAAAACTATAAAAAAATTTAAGAAAAAATAGAACGCTGGGTTTTTAAATCAATTCACGCTAAAAAACTTCAAAGAAAAGAAACAGTCGAAAATTTTTTCGGTTGAGAGCGATAAATACGAAAAAAAACTGTAATCTTGGCAATTAAATATTTGTACAAAAAGTTTCATCCTGCAAAATTCGATGCTCACGAGCGCGCTGATTGGCGAGCAATATCAACAATAACGGGAGTTGCCAGAAGCGAATCACGCCACCTAATAGGATGCTGTTGAAAATAGTAAATTTACGTACTAAGTTTTGGAGAACATGCCATCAGGGGTCGGCAATACTTGTCCTGTCCTTGTCCTGTATTAATTTTTGTCCTGTAAAAATAAGATATTTTTGGAGTTTAAATTTTAGAAAAAATATGTTTAAATATTAAGTCTTGGTAGATCAGTCTGTTTGGACGCTGGACTTGTAATCCTTGCCTTAAAATTAGAACTTGCATCAAATAATAAAAATCATAGAATGAAATAACAAAAAATATCAATTCTCT